>CM053328.1:43297250-43349750 GCA_028583605.1 Dastarcus helophoroides
GCAAAGCGGTTGCTCTCTAGGACGGTCCCAGAAGACTAGATTCTAATACACACACAGACCAATAGGTTTAAACATTGAACAGGAAACCAAATATTATTTTCAATCGTATTAGATCTCGAACCTCGAATGCTAACAAATGTTCCGGCACGTAGTAATAGTTTTTGGAGTAGAATCCTTTCCAAGAGATTAATTTCTGCATCATTGTTAAAAAGTTGGATGAAAGTTGTTTTACTTGTAAGGAAATGTAGGAAAATTTTCGAGAGAGACCACCAAAACGGTCAGTCCAGGGGCCACAGATTTTAAATACGGCTCTGGAGCACACAAACTCCGCGCTATTTTTGAACTATCGGGCGCCTTGCGTCTTCAAGTTTCCCTCGAGCAGCTCGCGCTAGTCCGCCTCTGTCGGGTTCGAACCGTCCCTCCTCCTTAGCAGTGTTAGCACGTGTTAGTCGGGCAGGTGCGATCATCAGCACGCGGTAGCGGCTCCCCTCGACGCCCCTCACATGCCGTCACAGAAGCGTGGGAACCTCTTCGGTTCTAGCTTCCCAAAACAGCGTCCGACAGCCCTGACCTCGTCTACACGTCATGCCGATACTCGACCGCTCCTGGCATCTCCCTCTATCGTCACGCAGTTAACGACTAGGGTTTCGTCTCTCTTTCGCTCGCACGCTCGCCTCCGGTATCGTCGAGTTGACGCCTACTTGATACTGCTTCTCGCTCGAGCGCGCGTTGGGGGCTCTTTGGTTTCTTCGTCTCGTGTCTGCGTTTCAATCTGGGTACAGCACAGCACGCTTTGATTATAGAGGCGTCCTTGTCTAATGCTTTGGCAGATTATTGTTTTGTACCGCGACAGTTTATTGCCTGTTGTGTGTTGTTTCGACAACAGGTTATTGAGTTACGCATTGTTGAATTTTTCACGGGGTTCGCCTAGAATATTAAACGGGAACGGGCACAATTTCACACTCGTGGAAAATTTAAATTCTAATTCGCTATTACCCCTCAATGAAACAGAATTCCCTACGTCATAATACGCCGAAAAGAAGAGTTGACTTTCTACGTTAAGGATCTCGGAGTTTGTTTCTTATTCAGGCTCTATAACTGCGTTCATAGAAGCAAAACGCATTCTGTGATAATGTTCAAATTTTTTGATTTTTGTGAAAAGGTTTATAGAAACAAAATTTCCTGTTCGATATCTGTGAAAGTTCACGAAAGCAGCTTTTTGTTTGCCTTCGATGCAAAAGTTTGCAGAAACAGAAAAGTTGTTTGTTTTCTATGACAAAGTTTTTGATTTCAAAATTGATTCAAGCTGCTTTGATCATGATGACAAAGTTCGCAGAAACAAAACTTTGCTCCTACGACATGGTTCATAGAAACATAACAGTTTCTTGTTTTGTTTCGATTGCAAGGTTCATAGAAATAAAAAGAAAACAGTTAGCTGTTTGGTTTCTATCAAAATTTATGAAAACAGAGCAGCTGCTGGAATTAAATTCATATTAGAAACAAAATAGTTTTTTGCTTGGTTCTTGTGACAAGATATTGTAGCATAATGTAAATTATAGAATTTAGTACGTAAGAAAATTTTCTAGAAAGATCCGATAAGGGGAAAGTGGTCGCGATAGCGAAGCAAACGGCAGATAAGCGTTCCAGAAATTTCGGCAAGCGATATCTGCAGGATTTTTCTAGAACCTGGGAGCCAAAACTATATAAGGCGGTCGTCTTTCCCTCGAGTTAGTTAGAGTCAGTCAGTGTAATTAGTGAGTTAGTAGCTAGAAGTAAATAAGTGAGTTCATTATCCAGTTGTAGTGTTCCGAGTTTAATTTGGTAATAAAGTGGGTATTATTCAATTCACGTGTTAATAATCAATTCGAACCGATAAGCCCGTAACAATACACATAAAAAAAGAAAATAATTTTCTGTTTGATTTATGTGAGCATTCGTTTACTTTAATGGGAAACTTCCATAGAAATAGAATAGTTCTAGAAAATGTTGACACTTTTCATTGAATTTGAGTCTAAATATAAGAAAAAGAGAAGTTAACAAAACAATTTATTTTATAACATTTTAGTTAATTTATAATTTATTTAATGAAATTAAAATAGCAAACCTTAACTTTCAAATAGTTATAAAATCAAAATTTTTAAATTCAATCGTAATTTAGTTTACTTGTCTGTTCCAAAAATGCGACTCTAAAAATTCCCTAATACGGATCTGGGTTTCGTCGCTTCGCGAGAACTACAAGCAATCTCTTCTGGTTATCTTCATCTCATCTTAATCGTGCCATGGTTCAACCGTAGCACTCAGTAAATTTATTAAATGACTCATGTTTTAGCGACGTTAACATCAGCAAAAAATATGCATGAAAATTAAATTTACGTTATATTACGTAAGAGAAGGAGAGCGAAGGAGAGACAGATCACCTTTTCAGCACTATCAGCGAAATTTGCATTCGTTTCTCATACCATAGCAGTATCGTTTATTATCTGGGATGATATCCCGTTAATTTAATCTAAATTATAAGAATTATTTTCAGCGCGTAGCCAGGAAGCGATGTATTTTGATTTGCATGACTGAAATCACTCAACTTGTACCACTACCCACGACTCTTTTATCATTTTCTAACCATGAAAGCTACATAGATACTTCTACAGTTTTCCAACCATAAAAACTACTACTTCGGAATCATCAGGAGCATTTTGGTTGCATCTATACACGCTTGTGTAGATTTCCAACGATTGGAGCATTCTGGTTGATTCCATATGAATTTTTCCAACCATGAAAAATGTTTTGGTGGAACAACTGGTCCTTGGTTATCTTCAAAAATTGAAATACAAATCTTGTTCTCTGAACGAAGGATTAAAAAACGCAACAGAGGTTGCTCTAACGCGTTTCGATAGTCAAGCTGTCATCTTCAGAGAGAAAATGTTGTGGCATCATCCATCGATGAATTTCCCAAAGAAGTAAACAGTTCCAATTGATCAGTAGAATAGTTATTTTGTCATCTTCAGAGAGAAAATGTTATGGCATCATCATATTTCAATTGTTTTGCCACGAAACATTCTCTTCTTCTCAAGTGCCTCTTGGACCATCAAAGGCAAAATAATTTTATGATAAAAAGTTAGGTTTTCGGTGGTTCATCAGTATTGTAATTGTTTTGCCGTGAAGTCTTCTCTAAACCTTGAAAATGTTCGCATGGTTCATCCTGATCAAAATAATTTTGAGCCAAATGTCGGGCATTTGTTAGTTCATCAGTATATTAATTAGTTTGACATGAAACATTCTTTTCTTGCATAGGTGCCTCTTGGACCTTCAAAGACAGAAGAATTTTAGGTTAAGGAGTTAGGTATTTGATTTTTCATCAGTATTGAAGTTGTTTTTCTCTTAAATCTTCTCTAAAACTCGAAAAGGATCTCATGGTGCATCCTGATCAAAATAATGTTGGCATCATCCATCGATGAATTTCCCAAAGAAGTAAACAGTTCCAATCGATCAGTAGAATAGTTATTTTGTCATCTTCAGAGAGAAAATGTTATGGCATCATGCATCGATGAATTTCCCAAAGAAGTAAACAGTTCCAATTGATCAGTAGAATAGTTATTTTGCCATCAAATATTCCCATGGAGAATCGTAGGCCAAATAATTTTGTAACAAAAAGTTGTCCATAAAAAATTCATCAATCAATCCTTTTTTGGAAGATCCAAAATTGAGAATTCAAGTTGAAGATTGAAGAAAAAAGTAAAAATTGATGTATTCCAATTGTTTTATCATAAAATATTCTTTGAAATCCACAATGTTTCTTGGACCATCAAAGGAAAAATAATTTTATGCTACACGGTTAGATATTTGGTGCTTCATCAGTGTTGCAATTGTTTTTCCATGAAATCTTCCCTAAAATACGCCAAATCTTCCCATGGTGCATCCTGATCAAAATAATTTTGCGCTGAAATGCTGGCTATTTTGTAGTTCATCAGAATTTCAATTGTTTTGCCACGAAACATTCTCTATTGCAGTGGTTTTCTCAGGTAATCTTCCCTAAAATTCGCAAATGTTCTCGTGGTGCATCCTGATCAATTTTGAGCTAAGATATTGGCCATATTGGCCATTTGATAGTTCATCACTATTTCAATTGTTTTGCCACATTCTCTTCTTGCACAAGTGCCTTTTGGACCATCAAAGGCAAAAAAAAAATCATGTTAAGAAGCTAGGTATTTGAAATACAAATCTTGTCCCCTGAAACCAAGAAAGGTTAAAAAACACAACAGAGCTTGCTCTCATTTTTGAGGATAACCAAGGACCAGTCCGATCCACCGAGGAAAAAAGTTAGATATTTGGTTTTTCATCAGTATTGCAGTTGTTTTCCCATGAAATCTTCCCTACAATTCTAAAATGTTCTCATGGTGCATCCCGATCAAAACAATTTTGGGTCAAATTGTTGGCCATTTGGTAGATCGTCAGTATTTCAGTTGTTTTGCCACGAAACATTCTCTTCTTGCATAGGTGCCTCTTGAACCTTCAAAGGCTAAAGAATTTTAGATTAATGAGTTAGGTGTTTGATTTTTCATCAGTATTGCAGTTGTTTTTTGGTCCAAAATGTTGGGCATTTGGTAGTTCATTAGTATTTCAACTAATTTGCTACGAAACATTCTCTTCCTCTCAAGTGCCTCTTGGACTATCAAATGCAAAATAATTTTATGATAAAAAGTTAGGTATTCGGTGGTTCATCAGTATTGCAATTGTTTTGCCATGAAATCTTCCCTTAAACTTGAAAATGTTCGCATGGTTCATCCTGATTAAAATAATTTTGAGCCAAATGTCGGGCATTTGGTAGTTCATCAGTATATCAATTATTTTGCCACGAAACATTCTCTTCTTGCATAGGTGCCTCTTGGACCTTCAAAGGCAGAAGAATTTTAGGTTAAGGAGTTAGGTATTTGATTTTTTCATCAGTATTGGAGTTGTTTTTCCCTTAAATCTTCTCTAAAACTCGAAAATGATCTCGTGGTGCATTCTAATCAAAATAATGTTGGGCCAAAATGTTGGGCATTTGGTAGCTCATCAGTATTTCAATTGATTTTCTACGAAACATTCTCTTCTTCTCAAGTGCCTCTTGGACTATCAAAGGCAAAATAATTTTATGACAAAAAATTAGGTATTCGGTGGTTCATCAGTATTGCAGTTGTTTTTCCCTTAAATCTTCTCTAAAACTCGAAAAGGATCTCATGGTGCATCCTGATCAAAATAATGTTGGGCCAAAATGTTGGTCATTTGGTAGTTCATCGGTATTTTAATTATTTTGCCACGAAACATTCTCTTCTTGCATATGTGCCTCTTGGGTCCTTCAAAAGGCAGAAGAATTTTAGATTAAGGAAGTTAGGAATTGATTTTTCATCAGTATTCTAGTTATTTTTCCATTAAATCTTCTCTAAAACTCGAAAATGATCTCATGGTGCATCCTGATCAAGTTAATTTTGGGCCAAAATGTTGGACATTTGGTAGTTCATCAGTATTTCAATTATTTTGCCACGAAAACATTCTCTTCTTGCATATGTGCCTCTTGGTACCTTCAAAGGCAGAAGGAATTTTAGGTTAAGGAGTTAGGTATTTGCATTTTTCATCAGTATTGCAGTTGTTTTTCCCTTAAATCTTCTCTAAAACTCGAAAATGATCTCATGGTGCATCCTGATCAAGTTAATTTTGGGCCAAAATGTTGGACATTTGGTAGTTCATCAGTATTTCAATTATTTTGCCACGAAACCGTCTCTTCTTGCATATGTGCCTCTTGGTCCTTCAAAGGCAGAGGAATTTTAGATTAAGGAGTTAGGAATTGATTTTTCATCAGTATTCTAGTTGTTTATTCCTTAAATCTTCTCTAAAACTCGAAAATGATCTCATGGTGCATCCTGATCAAGTTAATTTTGGGCCAAAATGTTGGACATTTGGTAGTTCATCAGTATTTCAATTATTTTGCCACGAAACCGTCTCTTCTTGCATATGTGCCTCTTGGTCCTTCAAAGGCAGAGGAATTTTAGGTTAAGGAGTTAGGTATTTCATTTTTCATCAGTATTGCAGTTGTTTTTCCCTTAAATCTTCTCTAAAACTCGAAAATGATCTCATGGTGCATCCTGATCAAGTTAATTTTGGGCCAAAATGTTGGACATTTGGTAGTTCATCAGTATTTCAATTATTTTGCCACGAAACCGTCTCTTCTTGCATATGTGCCTCTTGGTCCTTCAAAGGCAGAGGAATTTTAGATTAAGGAGTTAGGAATTGATTTTTCATCAGCATTCTAGTTGTTTTTTCCTTAAATCTTCTCTAAAACTCGAAAATGATCTCATGGTGCATCCTGATCAAGTTAATTTTGGGCCAAAATGTTGGACATTTGGTAGTTCATCAGTATTTCAATTATTTTGCCACGAAACCGTCTCTTCTTGCATATGTGCCTCTTGGTCCTTCAAAGGCAGAGGAATTTTAGGTTAAGGAGTTAGGTATTTCATTTTTCATCAGTATTGCAGTTGTTTTTCCCTTAAATCTTCTCTAAAACTCGAAAATGATCTCATGGTGCATCCTGATCAAGTTAATTTTGGGCCAAAATGTTGGACATTTGGTAGTTCATCAGTATTTCAATTATTTTGCCACGAAACCGTCTCTTCTTGCATATGTGCCTCTTGGTCCTTCAAAGGCAGAGGAATTTTAGATTAAGGAGTTAGGAATTGATTTTTCATCAGTATTCTAGTTGTTTATTCCTTAAATCTTCTCTAAAACTCGAAAATGATCTCATGGTGCATCCTGATCAAGTTAATTTTGGGCCAAAATGTTGGACATTTGGTAGTTCATCAGTATTTCAATTATTTTGCCACGAAACCGTCTCTTCTTGCATATGTGCCTCTTGGTCCTTCAAAGGCAGAGGAATTTTAGGTTAAGGAGTTAGGTATTTCATTTTTCATCAGTATTGCAGTTGTTTTTCCCTTAAATCTTCTCTAAAACTCGAAAATGATCTCATGGTGCATCCTGATCAAGTTAATTTTGGGCCAAAATGTTGGACATTTGATAGTTCATCAGTATTTCAATTATTTTGCCATGAAACATTCTCTTCTTGCATATGTGCCTCTTGGTCCTTCAAAGGCACAGGAATTTTAGGTTAAGGAGTTAGGTATTTCATTTTTCATCAGTATTGCAGTTGTTTTTCCCTTAAATCTTCTCTAAAACTTGAAAATGATCTCACGGTGCATCCTGATCAAAATAATGTTGGGCCAAAATGTTGGGCATTTGGTAGTTCATTAGTATTTCAATTGTTTTGCTACGAAACATTCTCTTCTTCCCAAGAGCCTCTTGGCCAAATAATTTTATGCTAAAGAGTAGTGGCGGCTCGTAGCCAAAACTAATGGGGGTGCTGCGACAATGTTTAGCGTTTTAAAATTTTTAAGGTTTCGACTGAAAATTTCGATATTTTCAAAACGTTACTTTTCGAAAATTTTAGATTTCTTTGAAAACTTGACATGAAAAACTTTTGATATTGTCGCGTTTTTTTGAAAGATTGGAGTTTCTTCCAAATTTCGACTGTATTGCAAAATTTTGATTTTTTTTTGTAATCTCGACCTTATTTCATTT
Source organism: Dastarcus helophoroides (assembly GCA_028583605.1). NCBI lineage: Eukaryota > Metazoa > Arthropoda > Insecta > Coleoptera > Bothrideridae > Dastarcus > Dastarcus helophoroides. The sequence goes on from CM053328.1 coordinate 43,304,856, forward strand.
TTAAGTATTAACTATTCTGAAAAAGGGTGAATACTCTTTTAAAAATTTCCGTATTTTCGTAAATATTTAGGTTTCTCGGTGTTGAAATTTTGACTTTTTAATTTTTTTCTGAATTTCATCTTTGTTTATAATTTTTTTTGAAAAATAATAATTTTTTTATTGGAAATTTCGGTTCTTAAAAATTTCGACTGGTTTTTATTTAAATGTCAATTATTTTTCAAAATTTCGACTTTTTTGCAAAGTTTCGATTATTTTTTGATTTTTTTGGTTGAAAATTTCGCTATTTCTTAATTTTCGAAATCCTTTCAAAATTTCGAATTTTTTGAAAATGTTGAAAATTTATAAAATATTTGACATTTTATCAAAATTTTAATGTTTTTGACCTAAAATTTCAACTTTTTAAAAAATGTTCCACTTTCATTCAAAATTTTAACTACCAAAAATTTTAACTTCTCAATATTTCGACTTTTGAAAACCTCGATCTATCTGATAATTTTCATTTGTTTTCAATACTCCAGTTTCGAAAATTCTGGTTTTTATTGAAAAGTTGAGTGCAAATTTCCCAACTATTAAAAATTGAAACTTTTTTAAAATTACGAATTATTTCTTAAATTGGATAAAAATTCTCAATTTTCTGGCAAATGTTGATATTTTTTTAATTTCGACTTTTTCTTTTTGAAAATTTCTTCTTTTGCAAAATGTTAACTGCTTTTGGAAATTTGAAAGATTTTGAAAAGTTTTGCCTTGTCAACAAATTTCGACTTTTTTTATTGAAAATTTTAACCATTTGCACTTTTTTTCAATTTTCGACTTGTTGAAAATTCGGGCCTTTTTCAAATGTTAAAATTTTTCAAAATCTTAGTTATTTTTCAAAATTTAAAATTTTTGGAGAACTTAAAAATTTTTGACTATTTTTTCAATTTGAAATATTTTCAAAATTTTGACATTTTTTGCAAACTGTCGATTCTTTAGTTGAAAATTGTGTTTTTGAGTCAGACATTTCTTAAAACCTTTTATTGAAAATTGCGACTAATATTTCGTAAAATTTCGCTCCATTTCAAAACTTCGACCTTTTTTTCAAAATTTTGTCTCTATTTGAAAACTTGACTTTTTTTAAAAAGTGCAAAATTTTTAAAAAATTTTATTTATACATTTTTTTAAACATTTCCAATTAAATCTTCGACTTAAAAGAAAAGATTCTTTTTAAACTTGAAATATTGAAAAATTCGACTTTTTTTTATAATTTTTCCTTTTCAAAATTTCAACTTTTTTGATAATTACGAATTTTTCGATAATTTTGAGTTTTCTCCAATATTCAAAAAACTCAGCTTCTTTAAAAATTTAATTTAAATTTTTGCAAAAATTCGTCTTTTATTTACATTCCCAAAATTATTGAAAATCTCGACAATTTTAAAAATTGAAATTTTTTTCGAAATCCTTATTTTCTTCAAAATTTGGCATTCTCTGAAAATTTCAAAATTTTTTAAGATTTGACTTTTTTTTTAAACTCGACTTTTCGGATAACTTTAGCTTTATTTTTCAAAAGTGGTAATGTTTTTCTTTTTAAATTTACATTTTTGAGAAAAATTTCAAAATAACACTCGAATTAAAAAGAAATAATTACAAAAATTCCTTTTTTTAAAATTGTGCAGTTTTGGGACAAATTTTGAAAAAAAACTAGCATTTTATGTACAAATAAATTGCCAAAATTTGAATTTTAATCACAAAAAATTGGCTTCAAGCTGGAATATTTGATTTTTGAAATTTCTCTGGAACTTCAAAATTACTAGCAAAAAATTAAATTAGAACAGTAAACTGTTAACTGTTTTAATTAATCTTAATTTCGAAATTTTCAGACTCTTTTAGAAATGTTGACTCTTTTTCTCAAAAATTTCAATAATTTCCACTTTAAAAGTCGAAATTATAACAATAATTTTGACAATTGATTTATTGAAATACAGAACTTGTTCCCTGAAACCAAGAAAGATTAAAAAACATAACAAAGGTTGCTCTAATTGTATTTTTTAATCTTTCTTGGTTTCAGAGAACAAGTTCTCTATTTCAATTTTTGAAGATAACCAAGGACCACCAAAATTAATTTATATCAAAAAAAATTGTTTTCTTTAATTCCGAAAATGTTATTTTTTTTAAATGTTGTTTACTAATACAAAATTTCAACTTTTTCTAGAAATATGATCTGCTTTCTATTGAAATTTTGAGTTTAATCTTTCAATTTCGATCTTTTTTTATCGAAATTTGAATTTTAAATTCGAACTTGAGAATTTCAAGAATAAATTTAATATTTCTAGAAAAATTGGAAATTTCGATTCAAAATTTTCTTTGGTCTTACAGTACTAGTAATTTTTTAGAGAAATATCAAATTGTAAAAAAGATTGAAATTTACAAGGTTTATTTTTTCTTGAAATTTCAATATATTTCCCAAAGTTTTATTTTTTTTATGCAGATTTGAAGTTTATTTTTACTAAACTTATGCTTAACAAAAAATTTAGACTTTTTGGTAAAGATATTTCAAATTTTTTCAAATTTCGGTATTTTTCTCTCAGAAATTTTGCTTTGTTTTTGTAATTTTTTTTAGAAATTTCGACTTTTCCTGAAGATTTTGTCTTTAAAATATTTTTTCTTCCACAAATTTTAATTTCTCTCTAATTTGTTTTGGAAATTTAAAATTACAAAATAAACTGAACTTTAAAATATTAAAATTTAGTTTAAGAACTTTAAAATTTTCAAAAATGAGAGAGAAATCAAAATTTCTACAAAAAAAAAAAAATTTTAAAGACAAAATCTCCAGGAAAAGTCGAAATTTAAAAAAAAAATGTTTGTATAAAATGATTAGAGAAAAACACAAATGTTATAGGAAAAAAGCAAAATTTCTTAGAGAAAAAAATCTATATTTGAAAAAAAATTGAAATATTTTAGCAAAAAAGTCGAAATTTTTTGTTTTTCTCAAAACGTTGGAATTTTTAAAGAGCTTTCAGGGTTTTTTCCAAACATTTTTTGTCAAAACTACAAAATAAAATGAACCTTAAATTGTCAAAGTGTCGTGAAAAAACTTGACATTTTTAAAGCAAATTAGAGGAACATAAAGAAAAATCTGGAGAAGTTGGAATTTCTAGATTAAATTTTAAGAACAATACTTTCAGGAAAAATGGAAATTTCGAGAAAATTATTTTTATAAAATATTTAGGAAAAATGGACTTGTTAGAAAACTTCCTAAAAAATCGAAATCTAAAAAAAACTCAAAATTTTTATACAAAATAAAACAAGAGGTAAAAATTCGAAGATACCGTACTAACTTATTTTTTAGAGAAATAGTAAAATGCGAGATGAATTGAATTTAGATTTTTTCTTGAAATTGTAATTATTTTCTCAAAATATTGACATTTTCAAAGAAATTTGAATTTTTTTCTTAACATTTTAATTTCTGCTCGAAATATTTTCTTCCTCGAAACTTTTACAAAAATTGGTTTTTGAAAATGTGATTTTGATTAAAATTAAAAATAAAATGAAATGAAAAAGAAATCAGAGAGGATTTAAAATTTCTACAAAAAATTTTGTCATGAAAAATGTTCAGAAAATTTTGAGAAAAAACTCATAAGCGAAATTGGGGGTGCTGCAGTTCCACAGTGCCTATACGCCAGCCGCCACTGCTAAAGAGCTGGGTATTGGGTTTTTGATCAGTATTGTAAATGTTTTCCCATGAAATTTTTTTCTAAAATTCAAAAGTGTTCCCATGGTGCATCCTGAACAAAAGAATTAAGGGTTAAAATGTTGGGCATTTGGTAGTTCATCAGTATTTCGATTGTTTTGCTACGAAACATTCTCTTCTTCCCAAAAGCCTCTTGGCCAAATACTTTTATGCTAAAGAGTTGGATATTGGGTTTTTCATCAGTATTGTAGATGTTTTCCCATCAAATTTTCCCTAAAATTCAAAAATGTTCCCATAGTGCATCCTGAACAAAGGAATTAAGGGCTACAATGTTGGGCATTTGGTAGTTCATCAGTATTTTAATCGTTTTGCCATCAAACATTCTCTTCTTGCCCAAAGGCCTCTTAGACCACCAAAGGCAAAATAATTTTATGCTAAGAAGTTAAATACTTGGTTTTTCATCAGTATTGCAGGTGTTTTGCCATGAAAGTTTCTTTAAAATTCAAAAATGTTCTCCATCCAAAATAATTTTAAGCCAAAAGATGTAAAACATTTTGTAGTTCATCAGTATTTCAATTGTTTTGCCATGAAACATTCACTATTGCAGTCATTCTCCCATGTAATCTTTCATAACATTTGCAAATGTTTGCATGGTGCATCCTGATCAATTTTGAGCTAAGACATTGCACATTTGATAGTTCATCACTATTTCAATTGTTTTGCCACATTCTCTTCTTGTACAAGTGCCTCTTGGACCACCAAATGCCAAATTATTTTATGATAAAAGTTAGGTATTTTGTGGTTTATCACTATTCCAATTGTTTTGCCATGAAATCTTCTCTTAAACTTGAAAATGTTCGCATGGTTCATCCTGATCAAAATAATTTTGAGCCAAATGTCGGGCATTTGGTAGTTCATCTGTATATCAATTGTTTTGCTACGAAACATTATCTTCTTCCCAAGAGCCTCTTGGCCAAATAATTTTATGCTAAAGAGTTGGGTATTGGGTTTTTCATCAGTATTGTAGATGTTTTCCCATGAAATTTTCCCTAAAATTCAAAAATGGTCCCATGGTGCATCCTGAATAAAAAAATTAAGGGCTAAAATGTTGGGCATTTGGTAGTTCATCAGTATTTCAATCTTTTTGCCATCAAACATTCTCTTCTTGCCCAAAGGCCTCTTGGACCACCAAAGGCAAAATAATTTTATGCTTAGAAGTTAATTACTTGGTTTTTCATCAGTATTGCAGGTGTTTTGCCATGAAAGTTTCTCTAAAATTCAAAAATGTTCTTATGGTGCTTCCTGATCAAAACGATTTTGGACCAAAATGTTGGGCATTTGGTAGTTCATCAGTATTTCAATAGTTTTGCTACGAAACATTCTCTTTTTCTCAAGTACCTCTTGGACTATCAAAGGCAAAATAATTTGGAGCCAACATTTTGTAGTTCATCAGTATTTCAATTGTTTTGCCACGAAAGTATTGCGGTTGTTTTCCCAGGTAATCTTCCCTAACATTCGCAAATGTTCTTGTGGTGCATCCTGATCATTTTTGAGCTAAGATATTGGATATTTGGTAGTTCATCACTATTTCAATTGTTTTGCCACATTCTCTTCTTGCGCAAGTGTCTCTTGGACCATCAAATACAAAATAATTTTATGATAAAAGTTAGGTATTTGGTGGTTTATCACTATTGCAATTGTTTTCCATGAAATCTTCTTTAAAATTTGATAATGGTGCATCCTAATCAAAATAATTTTGGGCCAAAACGTTAGACATTTGGTAGTTCGTCAGTATCTCAATCGTTTTGCCAGGAAACATTCTCTTCTTGGAGAATCTCAGGCAAAGTAATGTAATGTTTAAAATTTGGGCATTTGATGGTTCAGTGGCAGTTATTTCCCGGACGGAGGAAGATAATGACCTTCCTCTTTAAAGATGGTTGCTTAAACCTCTTCCTTTTACAGGGTTGATTAGAATAAATAATAATAGCAACAAAACGAAAGAATTTTCTCATTTTGGATACGTATTTCATGTTCTATAGTATCTGTCTTGTAATAGGAAGGATACCCAATTCTCTTCTTCTTGAAGAAATGTTGTCCAAGTATCTTCCTCCCAGAAGAAGGTTGTCCAAACCCCTTCCTCCTGGAGGGATACTTAGAATAAGTAACCGTAGTAAATTGAATTCATATTTCAAGTGGTAATCATCCTTCTTCCAAGAGGAAAAATGACCAACTCTCTTCCTGGAAGGATGCCCAATTTTTTTCCTTATGGAGAAATAAACATTCATAAAAATTAATGAATTTTGTTACTTTAAATTCATTTCTTAAGATTAAGCACTCCTCTTTTAAAAGTAAGGATCCCCAAACCTTTTCTTCTTGGAGGAAGGTTGCCCAATCATCCTCCTCTTGGAACAAGATTGCCCAAATCTCTTCCTCTTGAAGGGTTTCTTAAATAGTAATAGGAACAAAAGCAAAGGATTTTGTTACTTTGGATACATATTTTATGTTCTGCAGGACTCTTCTTCCAAGAGGAAGGATTCCCAATCCTCTTCTTCTTGGAAGAAGGCTGCCTAGTCATCTTCCTCTTGGAAGAAGGTTGCCCAAATCTCTTCCTGTTGATGGGATACTTTGGATAAATACTGATAGGAATAAAATCAGTGAATTTGGTTCCTTTGCATACATATTTTATCTTCTCTAGCACCCTTTTTCCAAGAGGAAGGATGCCCAATCCTCTTCTTCTTGGAAAAACGTTGCCTAGTCATCTTCCTCCTGGAAGAAGGTTGCCCAGAAATCTGTAAAATTTGCAAATGTTTTGAGCTAAATGTTGGACATTTAGTAATTCATCAGTATTTCAATTATTTATTCACGAAAAACTCCTTAAAATACACAAATGTGTTCTGGAGGTTCATTAGCAAAAAATATTATCTTAAAAAGTTGGGCCGTTCATCAGTATTGCACGTGTTTTGCCGTAAAATATTGTCTAAAGTTCGCAAACGTTTCCTTGGAGGATCATAGGCAAAATAATTTTGTGCCAAAAAACTGAGTAATCCATCGATCGTCAGTATTGCAGTTGTTTCGCCACAAAATATTGTCTAAAATTAACAATTGTTCCCTTGGAGGATCATAGGTAAAATAATTTTGTGCCAAAAAGCTGAGTAATCCATCGTTCATCAGTATTGTAGTTGTTTTGTCATGAAATATTCTCTAAAATTCAAAAATGATCGTGGGCAAAAATGTTATGGGAAAAAAACTACGTAATCCATAGTTCATCAATATTTCACGTTTTTTCATAAAATGTTTCCTAAGGTTTTGAAATGCAAAAAGGCAAACAGCTGAGTAATCCATAGTTCATCAGTATTGTAGCTGTTGTGTCATAAAAACTTTCCCAAAATTCACGAGTGTTCTGTTGGAAAACCATAAGCAAAAGAAGTTTGTGCCATAAAATTTGGTATTCGAACCTTACGCCATTTATGGTTCATGATAAAAATAATGTCTTAGCAAATTGGTAAGTTAACACTTCATTCTTCATCATCATCATCATCATCATTATTATTTCTATTGTTTTTCCACCACCTCTAGGCTAAAGGGAAAAAACATTGAGGTAGTAAAATAGAAATCTCTTAATTAGATACACTTGCAATTTTTTTTAAAGTTTATCCGCTCGCAAAGGATAACCCCATAATGCTTTCAAAGCATTGCGAGTAGGATGCAGAAATAAGGATAGATGGTGATGAACCACCTTCTTAAACAAGGATAGGTTGTAATTTTTGGGGAAAATTCCTTTCGGTAACAAGTTCCACAACTTGGCAGTTCAATAGAAAAAAGAGTCTCCATAGATAGAAGTCCTCACTGTGTCAAGCTGGTCAAGCTGGTCAAGCTGGACCGCACAAGAATTTGCTGTCTCCGACTGTCTAGTACGCCTCAAGACTCTTGCCCTTGGGGGGATTAATCCTATTAGTTCCTGCGAGCATCACCAATCGTACGCCTGTGCTCTAGTGTTTCGAGAGAATCGATCAGTCTCTCGTCATCAATTGGGCGAATCGCTCTTCTTTGAATTGAATCCAAGAGAGCTAAAGTGTGTTTTGGGGCTGAACTCCAAACATGAGAATAGTATTGGCTAGTGTTGGCCTAACTTGAGCTTCGTATAGTTTGAGTAGCTGATGAGATGTGAAGTACTTTTTAGCTCTAAAAAGAAAGCCTAGCTTTTGAGAGGCGGATTTGGCAATTGCAGTGATCGTCCCAAGAGATGTTAGTGCTCGCATTCATTTCTAGGATAGATTAGATCCCATCGGAAGGATTTTACCGTCCATTAGTATGTTTGTTGCATTATCCCTTGATGTTTTCTTAGAAATATTACATCAAGTTTTTCGTTTTAAAGAACCGTAACAATCGAAGGGTAAAACCAATGGGAAAGACACTGAGGAAGTAAAATAGAAACATACATAGATTTGACAATCTATGGAAGCATTATAGGTACCCACTGATTCAAAAGAAATTTTATCCCATACCACTGGTTTCTTTTGGTTTAATGATGCTTTTTTTGATGATTTTCTTCGAGTGGCGGATTTGCTTCAACCGCGAATTACGCCATTCGAATAAGGGTCCTCATTTGGAATTCGCTTTGGCGCTCGCTGGTTCCCATGATAAATCTAAGAAAGATTGTTTATTTATTCAGCTGGGTTGAGAGTGGTGAGCACCACACCTACAATTAAATGGAAACGTGTGTGCGTCGATTATATTCTATTGTGAAGGCCTTGCAAAGGACACGCATTTTATCAGGTAGAGGAAATTTGTCTACTGTTATAATGTCATTCATTTGAAAACAATACAATAACCCTTCTCATATATTCAAGACGACTTTCACCGCTTACTATTCATCCGTCATAACATCGAACAATGCTTTTATATTGATCGTAGCGTGAATGAAAATTATTTAATAAACAAATTATTACATGCGGGCACATCCTTCGTATTTATACGATTATTCGATTTTGACGATTTATAGGATTTATACGATTTTCCTTGCCACTTGATCAAATCGGCCTTTGGAGCAATCTTAAGAAGCATCTCAATCTTAAAAAGACACCAATAATGAAAAGATTCGTAATTATCGCAATCTTCAGTCAGTTCGCAATATTAAAACTAGAAATCTTGTAAATATTGCTTTGTCAATTTCATGTTATCAATCTTAAGCTAGTCAATCTTAAAAATGTGCATTCTTGGGAAGGCTTAATCTTGGAGAACTTGTCGATTTGCCCAATATTATCTGGTTTGGGAAGATTCTCAACTTTGCCAAAATTCTCAACTTTGCCAAAATTGTCAACCTTGGGAAAATTGTAGATATTTAAACTATCTTACGAAGATTGCCAATTTTAAGAAAGCTGTCGACTTGGGGAAGATTGTCAGTATTGAGAAGCCTCTCGACCTGGAGAAGATTGTCGGTTTTGAGAAGAGTCTCGATCTATTGTCGGTGTTGAAAAAATCTCGATCTTGAAAAGATTGTCAGCCTTGAGACGATCCTCAATCTTAAGGTGATATTCAGTCTTAAGTACATCACCATCTCAAGAAGATTAGCGAGCTCAAGAGTATCGAGAATGTCTAAGATTGATAATTTAAGAGTGTCGGTTCTAAAAAATTGTCAACGTTCATGTTAAGAATTTTGTTAATCTTAATGATATTGTCAATCTTAACAAGATTGTTATAATTACGACATTTAACAATTGAATTATCAGAACCAATTTTAAGAAAATTATTATCCACTTTAAGATCGTCAACCTTAGGAGCATCAATCTTAAGAAGATCGTCAATCTTAAGGAAAGCGTTGTTAATGAAAATAATATAACGCAATTGGTTTGTAATTTGCAAGCGACCAAATATGAATCCTGTTGGCCTCAGATTGTAAAAAAATTAACAAACTTGCTATTAAGTTATTATAACCGGCGATATTAATATTCTAATTGGGCTGAATTATTAAATAAAATCTCGTTATTAATCATTAAAATAATAACGATTTTCTTTAACAGAAAAATCTCGTGCTATTACGTGTAATACTTGGTTTTTAATATGCATACAATTAGGTATTTAACGATTTTTTATGGTGATAAATGCGACTAAAAATAAGATTTATCAGCGGGATAATGGCATCTCGCGGAAATCTGTCGTCTTGCTCTTTCGTGCTTGATTGAAGAAGGTAAAGTAGCGAGCAGCACCTGCCTCATATTCCCACGCTTCACCGGAAGTCCAATTAACTACGACCACCTCTATACGTAATGGCCATTCTAGCAAAACACAAGCCACTTTTCAAACAACCGATGAACATTTCCACACTTGATTTACCTTGATTCTGATGCCATAAAGTTCGAGCTTCCCGTCGGATTATCCAGAATTTATTTAGAACGTGAAAAATTCCTTTAGGACATAAAACAATTCGTTTAGGATCCGAAGTCACATTTCGAATATGTTATAATTCATTTAGAATGACAATGATTGTCCCAGAGCTCCAGTAAGTTGGCCCAGGGCCAAATTTTCGGGCATCTGACAGCCAAAAACGGTATTCTCTATACTTTATCTATGCGCCCACAGATGGCGCTAGTGATAATTTCGAAAGCACAGTCAGTGTTGCCAGATTATAGCTAGTAGAATTTTTGGCTTCTAGTAGATTTGTTAAAACAATTTGCTTGTTTCAAACGTTTGGTAGAATTTTTGTCGTTTAGATGAATTTTTGATTATTCTCGTTGCTTGGGACAATCTATCAAAGATTGCCAATCCTTAACAGAAGCTAACTGAAAATCTAGAATTGTGGAAGGAGTAACTGCCGAAGAAAAAGCGAATAAAACATGAATGAGAAGAATTCTTGTTAAAAACGATAAACTACTAGATGTCGCGGGCCGGATTAATAAAACTGTCGGCCCGGTTTGGCCCGCGGTCTTTTCTTGGAGACACTTGATTCAGAATATGAGAAATTCGTTTATAGGTAATCTCGTTTATAGGTGATCTGAAAAATTTATTTATCTAGCAAATGAAAAACTATTTTACAATTCATTTATGGAAAGTTCGATCAAAATTTAAGAATATTCTTTAGAAGATAGAAATTTTATTTAGAATATGAAAAATTAGTTCGTTAGGTTAAGATTGAACTTTTACTTAAGATTGACAATCCTCTCAAGGTTTAGCATTTCTTATTGATGAATTCCCTAAGATTATCCTCTTCTAAAAACTAGGAATCATCTTAAGATTGACACTGTTCTTAAGATTGACACTATTCTTAAGATTGACACTATTCTTAAGATTGACACTATTATTAAGATTAACGGTGTTATTAAGATTGACAATGTTCTTTAATTGACCATCATCTTAAGATCAGCAAGGTACTTAAAATAAACGCATTTTTAACATTGGCAAACTCTTTAAGATTGTTTTCTTTAGCAAATTAGTTCTTTTCTTAAAATTGTTAACGAAGGCTTTTACGGTCAGAGTCAGTACCGGATATACTTCTTCCGGGATTGGACCGTGTCATCTCAAAGAACTACTAAAAGTGTTCTGAACACTTTAAGTAGTTCTTTGACACAATTTTCCGTGCCACTTGATCAAATCGGCCTTTGGAGCAATCTTAAGAAGCATCTCAAGGCAAGATGTTGGCGATGGCCATAGTTTCTCTATGGACCAATAGGTGGTAGTACTAAAGAGTCACTCGCTCGACGCCTGTGAATGTTTTAGTACTTACTTGTCGGAACATTTATTAGCATTCGAGTTGGATATACCAAACTGACGAGATCTAACAAGATCGAAACCGGTATTTGGTTTCCAAACTTCGAATCTAATAAATGTTCAAACCTATTGGTCTGTGCATTATAGAAGCATCTCAATCTTAAAAGGAGATCAATAATGAAAAGATTCGTAATTAACGCAATCTTCAGTCAGTTCGCAATATTAAAACTAGCAATCTTGTAAATATTGCTTTGTCAATTTCATGTTATCAATCTTAAGCTAGTCAATCTTGAAAATGTTGGCATTCTTGGGAAGGTTTAATCTTGGAGATATTGTCGATTTGACCAATATTATCTGGTTTGGGAAGATTCTCAACTTTGCCAAAATTCTCAGCTTTGCCAAAATTGTCAACCTTGGAAAAATTGTAGATATTTAAACTATCTTACGAAGATTGCTAATTTTAAGGAAGCTGTCGACTTGGAGAAGATTGTCGGTGTTGAGAAACCTCTCGACCTGGAGAAGATTGTCTGTTTTGAGAAGAGTCTCGATCTAATGTCGCTTGATAAAACTTGATAAACTACTGCAGATAATTTTCTCAAGCTTAATAATTTTCTTAAAATTGGCGATATTAATAATATAAGTATTTTAAAGATTGAAAAGTTTATTAAGGTTCATCGTCCTTATTTAACATTAATGAACTCTACAAGACTGCTCTCTTCTGAAGACTCGTGATCTTCTTTAAAAAATGTCTACGATTCCTCGTTTATCTGCATCTCCATATCCAGTTTGGGCCAATAAATCTGGAATAATTTAGGCTAATAGAATGTGAAAATTATAAAATTATAATTGTCACATTATAAAAAAACTAGGCGAGGGAATCTTAAAAATATTTATATTGCCAAGAGTGGCGCAAAGGGGGGTTAAAATTTAAAGAAATCGAGTGGGGTATCGTATGAAAGCATTTTATTTGTACATTCTAAAACAGTTTTATTTTTAATTTTAGCCCGCATGGTTTTTGAATTATGATCAAAAAGGTGCAAAAATATATAATTTCCCACCTCTATCTCAAAAATTTGCAGGCCAAAAATTCTGAAATAATTCGTGCTAATAGAATTTAAATATTAGAGGAAAATAATGCGGGAGAATTTTGTAAATATTCATATTGAAACATGTGGGCCAAAGGGGGGTCAAAAATTAAAATAATCAAGTGGGGTATCATATAAAAGCATTTTAACTGTAGATTCTAAAATAGTTTTATTTTTAATTTTAGCCCGCATGGTTTTTGGGTTATGATCAAAAAGGTGCGAAAATATACCATTTCCCACCTCTATCTCAAAAATGTACATGCCAAAATTTCTGAAATAATTCGTGCTAATAGAATTTAAATATTAGAGAAAAATAATGCGGGAGAATTTTGTAAATATTCATATTGAAACGGGTGGGCCAAAGGGGGGTCAAAATTTAAATAAATCAAGTGGGGTATCATATAAAAGCATTTTAACTGTAGATTCTAAAATAGTTTTATTTTTAATTTTAGCCCGCATGGTTTTTGAGTTATGATCAAAAAGGTGCGAAAATATATCATTTCCCACCTCTATCTCAAAAATGTACATGCCAAAAATTCTAAAATAATTCGTGCTAATAGAATTTAAATATTAGAGAAAAATAATGCGGGAGAATGTTGTAAATATTCATATTGAAACGGGTGGGCCAAGGGGGGGTCAAAATTTAAATTAATCAAGTGGGGTATCATATAAAAGCATTTTAACTGTAGATTCTAAAATAGTTTTATTTTTAATTTTAGCCCGCACGGTTTTTGAGTTATGATCAAAAAGGTGCAAAAAGATATCATTTCCCACCTCTATATCAAAAAGATACAGGCCAAAAATTCTGAAATAATTCGTGCTAATAGAATTTAAATATTAGAGGAAAATAATGCGAGAGAATTTTGTAAATATTCATATTGAAACGGGTGGGCCAAAGGGGGTCAAAATTTAAATTAATCAAGTGGGGTATCATATAAAGGCATTTTAACTGTAGATTCTAAAATAGTTTTATTTTTAATTTTAGTACGCATAATTTTTGAGTTATAATGAAATGGGTGCGAAAATATACCATTACCCACCTCTATCTCAGAAATATACAGGCCGAAAAATCTGAAATAATTTGTGCTAATAGAATTTAAATATTAGAGAAAAATAATGCGGGAGAATGTTGTAAATATTCATATTGAAACGGGTGGGCCAAAGGGGGGTCAAAATTTAAATTAATCAAGTGGGGTATCATATAAAAGCATTTTATCTGTAGATTCTAAAATAGTTTTATTTTTAATTTTAGTTCGCATAATTTTTGAGTTATAATGAAATGGGTGCGAAAATATACCATTACCCACCTCTATCTCAGAAATATACAGGCCGAAAAATCTGAAATAATTTGTGCTAATAGAATTTGAATATTAGAGAAAAATAATGCGAGAGAATTTTGTAAATATTCATATCGAAGCGGGTGGGCCATAGGGGGGTCAAAAATTAAAATAATCAAGTGGGGTATCATATAAAAGCATTTTAACTGTAGATTCTAAAATAGTTTTATTTTTAATTTTAGTTCGCATAATTTTTGAGTTATAATGAAATGGGTGCGAAAATATACCATTACCCACCTCTATCTCAGAAATATACAGGCCGAAAAATCTGAAATAATTTGTGCTAATAGAATTTAAATATTAGAGAAAAATAATGCGAGAGAATTTTGTAAATATTCATATTGAAGCGGGTGGGCCATAGGGGGGGGTTTAAATTTTAAGTGACCAAGTGGGGTATCAAATGAAAGCTCTTTGCTTGCACATTCCAAAACCATTTTATTTTTAATTCTAGTTCGCACAGTTTTCCAGCATTCCCATTTTGACTTTTTTTGACATTTGTACTACTTTTGTTGACTTGCGATTAAATATTTTGTTGCGAAAATTTCAAGTTTCTTTAACACTTCGACTTTAATGAAATTTTGATTCTTTTTCACCAAATTTTGATTTTTTGTGAACTTTAAACTTTTCTGCCTTTGCTTAGAGACACTTGATTCAGAATATAAGTAATTCGTTTATAGATAACCTGAAAAAATTATTTATCTAGAAAATGAAAAATTATTTTAGAATTTTTTTAGGGAAAGTTCGAGAATATTCTTTAGAAGATGGAAATTTTATTTAGAATATGAAAAATTAGTTAGTTAGTTTGGGATTGAACTTTTACTTAAGATTGACAATCCTCTGAGAGTTCATCCTTTTTTATTAATGAATTCCCGAAGATTATCCCCTTCTAAAAACTAGGAATTCTCTTAAGATTGAGACTGTTTTTAAGATTGACAGTGTTCTTAAGATTGACAATGGTCTTAAGATTGACAATGTTCTTAAGATTGACAAATATCTTAAGATTAACAATAATCTTAATGTTAGAGCAGGGTACTTAAAATGAACGTATTCTTAACATTGACAGACTCTTTAAAATTGTTTCCTTCAGCAAATTAGTTTTTTATTTAAAATTGGCAATCTACTTAAGCTTGATAAACTACTTAGATATTTTTCTAAGATTGTTAATTTTCTTAAAATTGACGATATTAACATTGTAAGTGTTTTAAAGATTGAAAAGTCTATTAAGGTTCATCGTCCTTTTAATGAACTCTACAAGATTTCTCTCTTCTGAAGACTCGCAATCTTCTTAAAATTGCCAATATTCTTTTTAAGATTGTTTTCTTCAATAAACTAGCTTTTTCCTCAAATTTGACAACCTGGCTAAGCTTGATAAACTAGTAAAGACTGTCTTCTTTTCATTATTGTTCTATTATGAAGACTCGTAATCATCTTAAAATTGACATTATTCTTTTTAAGGTTGTTTTTTTTCAGTAAACTAGACTTCTCCTTAAATTTGACAATTTGCTTAAGCTTCATAAACTACTAAAAACTGTCTTCTCATTGATATTGTTCTCTTGTGAAGACTCGCAATTCTCTTAAAATTGACAATATTCTTTTTAAGATTGTTTTCTTCAATAAACTAGCTTTTTCCTCAAATTTGACAACCTGGCTAAGCTTGATAAACTACTAAAGACTGTCTTCTCTTTAATATTGTTCTATTATGAAGACTGGTAATCATCTTAAAATTGACATTATTCTTTTTAAGCTTGTTTTTTTTCAGTAAACTAGACTTCTCCTTAAATTTGACAATTTGCTTAAGCTTCATAAACTACTAAAAACTGTCTTCTCATTAATATTGTTCTCTTGTGAAGACCCGCAATTCTCTTAAAATTGACAATATTCTTTTTAAGATTGTTTTCTTCAATAAACTAGCTTTTTCCTCAAATTTGACAACCTAGGCTAAGCTTGATAAACTAGTAAAGACTGTCTTCTCTTTAATATTGTTCTATTATGAAGACTCGTAATCATCTTAAAATTGACATTATTCTTTTTAAGGTTGTTTTTTTTCAGTAAACTAGACTTCTCCTTAAATTTGACAATTGCTAAAGCTTCATAAACTACTAAAAACTGTCTTCTCATTAATATTGTTCTCTTGTGAAGACTCGCAATTCTCTTAAAATTGACAATATTCTTTTTAAGATTGTTTTCTTCAATAAACTAGCTTTTTCCTCAAATTTGACAACCTGCCTAAGCTTGATAAACTAGTAAAGACTGTCTTCTCTTTAATATTGTTCTATTATGAAGACTGGTAATCATCTTAAAATTGACATTATTCTTTTTAAGGTTGTTTTTTTTTCAGTAAACTAGACTTCTCCTTAAATTTGACAATTGCTAAAGCTTCATAAACTACTAAAAACTGTCTTCTCATTAATATTGTTCTCTTGTGAAGACCCGCAATTCTCTTAAAATTGACAATATTCTTTTTAAGATTGATTTCTTCAATAAACTAGCTTTTTCCTCAAATTTGACAACCTGCCTAAGCTTGATAAACTAGGTAAACAGTAAAAACTGTCTTCTCTTTAATATTGTTCTATTATGAAACTCGTAATCATCTTAAAATTGACATTATTCTTTTTAAGGTTGTTTTTTTTTTCAGTAAACTAGACTTCTCCTTAAATTTGACAATTTGCTTAAGCTTCATAAACTACTAAAAGCTGACTTCTCATTTATATTGTTATTTTGTGAAGACTCGCAATTCTCTTAAAATTGACAATATTCTTTTTAAGATTGTTTTCTTCAGAAAACTAACCTTCTCCTTAAATTTGGCAACCTGCTTAAGCTGGATAAACTACTGAAGACTGGTTTCTGACGACTAATCTATTTTAAAATTGATCTTCTTAAATTTAACTATAAATATTCTAGCCAACGCACACACGTGACATTTCCAAGCAACGAAGTACCAAGAGGAAATCACCTGTTCCCATAATGTGGTGGAATCTTACCGTTGAGTGTAATTTTTCAATCTTCTGGGATGCACTCACGCTTCTACAAATTCTTTTTATTTTCGTCCTTCCGCGATTACGTCTGCACTTTCTAACAGCGAGCGGCTGGCGTTGGCTTTGACAAAAAATACAATTGGCACCATCTTGAAGGCGCGCAGATTACTATGCAACAACTACTGACAGGAACTCGACCAGATAGCAATTTTGTGGCATTATTGCGCAAGTTAGAGATCGTACTGTTCTGTCTTGACCGTTCATAATAATAATAATGTTGAGTACTGCCAGATTTTTTGATCAATTTAATGCAACTGGAATTATTGGATGAAGTGCACGAGTTTACGTTAATAAATAATCCCAAGCTTGCAACCTATTTCCATTACCTCTTTAGTGTGAATGTAAAATAGCAAAATACAATTAGTTCAACTGATTTTCTTACATTGAATACGTATTTCAAGAGTTAAAAACTCTTCTTGGAAGAGGAAGGATGCCTAATCATCTTCCTCTTAGAAGAAGGTTGCCCAAGCATCTTCCTATTGGAAGAAGGTTGTCCAAACCTCTATGTCTTGGAGGGACACTTGGAAAAATTGTAGTAAACAAATTAGTGAATTTTGTTACCTTGAAGGAATGTTTTAAGTACTAACCTACCTTCTTCGAAGAGAAAGGGTGACCAAATCTCTTCCTCTTGGAAGGATACCCAATCTCTTTTCTCGTGGAGGATTAATTAGAATCATAGGAACAAAATTAGCAAATTTTGTTAATTTGAATACATTTCTCAAGATCTAAATATCTTTCCTCCGAAGGGAAGGATGCCCAATTCTCTTCTTCTTAGAGAAATGTTGCTCAATTCTCTTCCTGTTAGAAGGAGGTTGCCCAAATCTCTTCCTCTTGATAAGATACTTGGGATAAATAATGTAGGAGCAAAATCAGTGAATTTGGTTACTTTGCATACATATTTCATGTTCTGTAGCACCCTTCTTTCAAGAGGAAGGATTCCCAATTCTCTTCTTCTTGGAAGAACGTTGCCTAGTCATTTTCTTCCTGTAAGAAGGTTGCCCAAATCTTTACCTCTTGATGGGATACCTTGGATAAGTAATGATAGGAACAAAATCAGTGAATTTGGTTACTTTGCATACATAGTTCATCTACTTCAGCACCCTTTTTTCAAGAGGAAGGATGCCCAATCCTCTTCTTCTTAGAATAATGTTGCCTAGTCATATTCCTCCTGGAAGAAGGTTGCCCAAATCTTTACCTCTTGATGGGATACTTTGGATAAGTAATGATAGCAACAAAATCAGTGAATTTGGTTACTTTGCATACATATTTCATCTTCTTTCAAGAGAAAGGATGCCCAATTCTCTTCTTCTTGGAAGAACGTTGTCTGGTCATCTTCCTCCTGGAAGAAAGTTGCCCAAATCTCTTTCTCTTGATGAAACACTTTGGATAAGTAATAATAGGAACAAAATCAGTGAATTTGGTTACTTTCATCTTCTCTAGCACCCTTCTTCCAAGAGGAAGGATGCCCAATTCTCTTCTTCTTGGAAGAACGTTCATCTTCCTCCTGTGAGAAGGTTGCCCAAATCTCTTCCTCTTGATGGGGTACTTTGGATACGTAATGATAGGAACAAGGTCAGTAAATTTGATAACTTTGCATACATATTTCATCTTCTCTAGCACCCTTCTTCTAAGAAGAAAGATGCCCAATACTCTTTTTCTTAGAAGAACGTTGCCTAGTCATCTTCCTCCTGTAAGAAGGTTGCCCAAATCTTTACCTCTTGATGGGATACCTTGGATAAGTAATGATAGAAACAAAATCAGTGAATTTGGTTACTTTGCATACATATTTCATCTTCTGTAGCACCGTTCTTCCAAGAGGAAGGATGCCCATTCCTCTTCTTCTTGGAGGAAGACTGCGTAATCATCTTCTTCTTTGAAGATGGTTGCTCAGACCTCTTCCTTTTGGAGGGTTGATTAGAATAAATGGTAATAGCAACAAAAGCAATGAATTTTCTCCCTTTGGATACGTATTTTATGTTCTATAGCATCTGTCTTGAAATCAGAAGGATACCCAACTCTCTTTTTGTTGAAGGAATGTTGCCCAAGGATCTTCCTCTTAGAAGAAGGTTGTCCAAACCTTTTTCTCCTGGAGGGCTACTCAGAATAAGTAACCGTAGTAAATTGAATACATATTTGAAGTGGTAATCATCCTTCTTCCAATAGGAAAGATGACCAAATCTCTTCCTGGAAGGGTCCCCAATTTTTTCCTTATGGAGGAATAAAGAATCATAGAAATTAATGAATTTTGTTACTTTCAATCCATTTCTTAAAATGTAAGCACCCTTCTTTTAAAAGTAAGGATTCCCAAACATTTTCTTTTTGGAGGAAGGTTGCCCAATCATCTTCTTTTGAAAGAAGGTTGCCCAAATCTCTTCCTCTTGAAGGGTTACTTAAATAATAATAGGAACAAAAGCAATGAATTATGTTACTTTGGATACATATTTTATGTTCTGCAGCACCCTTCTTCCAAGATGAAGGATGCCCAATCCTCTTCTTCTAGTCTAGTCATCTTCCTCCTGGAAGAAGGTTGCCCAAATCTCTTCCTCTTGATGGGATACTTCGGATAAGTAATGATAGGAACAAAGTCAAAGAATTTGATTACTTTGCATACATATTTCATCTTCTCTAGCACCCTTTTTCCAAGAGGAAGGATGCCCAATTCTCTTCTTCTTGGAAGATAGTTGCCTAGTCATCTTTCTCCTGAAAGAAGGTTGCCCAAGTCTTTACCTCTTGATGGGATACTTTGGATAAGTAATGATAGGAACAAAATCAGTGAATTTGGTTACTTTGCATACATAGTTCATCTTCTCTAGCACTCTTTTTTCAAGAGGAAGGATGCCCAATCCTCTTCTTCTTAGAATAACGTTGCCTAGTCATATTCCTCCTGGAAGAAGGTTGCCCAAATCTTTACCTCTTGATGGGATACTTTGGATAAGTAATGATAGGAACAAAATCAGTGAATTTGGTTACTTTGCATACATAGTTCATCTGCTTCAGCACCCTTTTTTCAAGAGGAAGGATGCCCAATCCTCTTCTTCTTAGAATAATGTTGCCTAGTCATATTCCTCCTGGAAGAAGGCTGCCCAAATCTTTACCTCTTGATGGGATACTTTGGATAAGTAATGATAGCAACAAAATCAGTGAATTTGGTTACTTTGCAAACATATTTCATCTTCTTTCAAGAGAAGGGATGCCCAATTCTCTTCTTCTTAGAAGAACGTTGTCTGGTCATCTTCCTCCTGGAAGAAAGTTGCCCAAATCTCTTTCTCTTGATGAAACACTTTGGATAAGTAATGATAGGAACAAAATCAGTGAATTTGGTTACTTTCATCTTCTCTAGCACCCTTCTTCCAAGAGGAAGGATGCCCAATTCTCTTCTTCTTGGAAGAACGTTGCTTAGTCATCTTCCTCCTGTAAGAAGGTTGCCCAAATCTCTTCCTCTTGATGGGGTACATTGGATACGTAATGATAGGAACAAGGTCAGTAAATTTGATAACTTTGCATACATATTTCATCTTCTCTAGCACCCTTCTTCTAAGAAGAAAGATGCCCAATACTCTTTTTCTTAGAAGAGCGTTGCCTAGTTATCTTCCTCCTGTAAGAAGGTTGCCCAAATCTTTACCTCTTGGTGGGATACCTTGGATAAGTAATGATAGAAACAAAATCAGTGAATTTGGTTACTTTGAATACATATTTCATCTTCTGTGGCACCGTTCTTCCAAGAGGAAGGATGCCCAATCCTCTTCTTCTTGGAGGAAGACTGCGTAATCATCTTCTTCTTTGAAGATGGTTGCTCAAACCTCTTCCTTTTGGAGGGTTGATTAGAATAAATAGTAATAGCAACAAAAGCAATGAATTTTCTCCCTTTGGATACTTATTTTATGTTCTATAGCATCTGTCTTGCAATAAGAAGGATACCCAACTCTCTTTTTGTTGAAGGAATGTTGCCCAAGGATCTTCCTCTTAGAAGAAGGTTGTCCAAACCTTTTTCTCCTGGAGGGATACTCAGTAGTAAATTGAATACATATTTGAAGTGGTAATCACCCTTCTTCCAATAGGAAAGATGACCAAATCTCTTCCTGGAAGGATCGCCAATTTTTTCCTTATGGAGGAATAAAGAATCATAGAAATTAATGAATTTTGTTACTTTCAATCCATTTCTTAAAATGTAAAACACCCTTCTTTTAAAAGTAAGGATCCCCAAACCTTTTCTTTTTGGAGGAAAGTTGCCCAATCATCTTCCTTTTGAAAGAAGTTTGCCCAAATCTCTTCCTCTTGAAGGGTTACTTAAATAATAATAGGAACAAAAGCAATGAATTATGTTACTTTGGATACATATTTTATGTTCTGCAGCACCCTTCTTCCAAGAGGAAGGATGCCCAATCCTCTTCTTCTAGTCTAGTCATCTTCCTCCTGGAAGAAGGTTGCCCAAATCTCTTCCTCTTGATGGGATACTTCGGATAAGTAATGATAGGAACAAAGTCAAAGAATTTGATTACTTTGCATACATATTTCATCTTCTCTAGCACCCTTTTTCCAAGAGGAAGGATGCTCAATTCTCTTCTTCTTAGAAGAACGTTGCCTAGTCATCTTCCTCCTGAAAGAAGGTTGCCCAAGTCTTTACCTCTTGATGGGATACCTTGGATAAGTAATGATAGGAACAAAATCAGTGAATTTGGTTACTTTGCATACATAGTTCATCTGCTTCAGCACCCTTTTTTCAAGAGGAAGGATGCCCAATCCTCTTCTTCTTAGAATAATGTTGCCTAGTCATATTCCTCCTGGAAGAAGGTTGCCCAAATCTTTACCTCTTGATGGGATACTTTGGATAAGTAATGATAGCAACAAAATCAGTGAATTTGGTTACTTTGCAAACATATTTCATCTTCTTTCAAGAGAAAGGATGCCCAATTCTCTTCTTCTTGGAAGAAGGTTGTCTGGTCATCTTCCTCCTGGAAGAAAGTTGCCCAAATCTCTTTCTCTTGATGAAACACTTTGGATAAGTAATGATAGGAACAAAATCAGTGAATTTGGTTACTTTCCTCTTCTCTAGCACCCTTCTTCCAAGAGGAAGGATGCTCAATTCTCTTCTTCTTGGAAGAACGTTGCCTAATCATCTTCCTCCTGTAAGAAGGTTGCCCAAATCTCTTCCTCCTGATGGGGTACTTTGGATACGTAATGATAGGAACAAAATCAGTGAATTTGGTTACTTTGCATACATATTTCATCTTCTCTAGCACCCTTCTTCCAAAAGGAAGGATGCCCAATTCTCTTCTTCTTGGAAGAACGTTGTCTAGTTATCTTCCTCCTGGAAGAAGGTTGCCCAAATCTCTTTCTCTTGATGGGATACTTTGGATAAGTAATGATAGGAACAAAATCAGTGAATTTGGTTACTTTGCATACATATTTCATCTTCTCTAGCACCCTTCTTCCAAAAGGAAGGATGCCCTATTCTCTTCTTCTTGGAAGAGCGTTGCCCAATCGTCTTCCTGTTGAAAGAAAATTGAGTCGAGTACTAAGAAGAATACGTCATCTATTTCCTCGTAGACGAATATTTATTATAAACAATCATAGGAACAAACTGGTAAATTTTGTGACTTTGGATACTTATTTCAAATGCTAAGCACCCTTCTTTGGAAAAGGAGCTCGAAATACCAAAACATCGCACTCGAAACCCATAATCACGGTCTCAAATTTAGCAAATAAATAATTTTATTTTGTTGTTAGATAATACAAAAGCGTTTACTATCCATCTACCGTACGCAAACCTTAAATAAACATAAAAACAGAAGAGTAAACGGATAAACGCCGTCCTGAATTATCTCGTAATTGTATCGTAATCAGCGGCAGTGATTGTACGCGGACGTAGGTATATTTATGGTAGGCGTGGGGCTCGTGCATCGTGAGAATCTAGCGGGCTTGGTCGCCGCCATACAGCCCGACTTGATTACTGCTTCCGTTAACTGATTGAGCGTTAGCGTAATAGCGTGCCGGTGCGTTCGCTTGTTTCCTCTTTCGTCGACGTCGTTCGCTTGATTTGTCAGCGCGAGTCAGATTTCTCGCTCGTTATCAACCTTATCTAAAACGGGATGATTTATCTTGGAGAAATTCCCTACAATACTCGTGTGCTCTGTCCTTATAGTATTTATTCCTTATGAACAAGTAAAGAAATTATGATACGATGAGTTAGTTCACATGAGTAACCTTTTAACGAAAAGTTAAAAACACTAAATATACAACTAGACTTGTTAGCTTAGCTTTCGTAAATCTGCTTTAAGTTTCATTTTTTTTTAAATCAATGATAAAGAAGCAAAAAAATTATAGATTTATTTTTAGAAATTCCGAACTCTAAATTTTGAATTTCTTCTCGAAAAAGTGTAGAATTTCTATGTAAATTTAAAATGTTGAGATTTCTTTTACAAATGTCGAAATTTTTTTGTCGAAATTTTTTTGTCGAAATTTAGCTCCATATTCGAAATTTATTTTTAGAATTTCGATCTCGCTTCGCATTCGAAATTTATTTTTTAGAATTTCGATCTAGTAATTTGTACTTTGCAAGCGAAATTTCGACTTCTGTATCGAGAAAAAGCGTCGAGATTTTTATTTAAAAATTTTGAACTTCTTGTCGAAATGTCGAAAAGATTTTGGACTCGAAATTTTGACTTTCTTCTCGAACAAATACAGAATTTTGATACAAAGCTCCAGATTTTCGTTTTTTAAGAAATGACGAAGTTTTTTTCGACATTTGGAAGTATTTTTCAAAATTTGGTCTCCGCATTCGAAATGTTCACTTTTTTTTTAGAAAATTCGAAGTTTCTTTTGAAATTTCGAAAAGATTTTGAAACTGAAACGTCACCTTCCCTCCCAAAAAATGCAAAATCTCGATGTTAAATTCTAAATGTCAAAATCCTTTTTTGAAATGTCGAAGTTTTTTTTTCGAAATTTAAACTTTTATTCTTTTTATCTCAAAATTTAAGCTACACGCTCGAAATTTTATTTTTTTTTTTTCAGAATTTCGTTCTCGTAATTTGAACTTTGTACGAGAAATTTCGATTTTTAAGGTCGAGAAAAAACTATAATTTCAAAATTTCATTATTTTTAGAGACTTGAAGTTTTTTTTTTTCGAAAACTTAGATAATTTTGGATTCGAAATTTCGACTTTATTTTCGAAGAAATACAGAATGTTGATGATAAATTCAATTTTTAAAAAGTTTTTTCTAGAATGGTCGAAGTTTTTCTCAAAATTTAAAATATTATTCAAAATTGGAATTCGCATTCTAAATTTCTAATTTTTTCTTTGGAATTTCGACTTAAATTTCGTAATTTGAATTTTGACTGCTAAATTTCGACTTTTATTAATGTCAAGAAAACTATAAACTCAAACTTTCAAGCTTTTCATTTAGATTTTTATTTTCGAAATCTGAAAAAGAACTTGAACTCGAAATATTGATTTTTTTTCGAAAAAATGCTTAACTTCGATAAAAGCAAATTTGAGAGACATTTTTTTTAATATTTTTCTAATTTTATCGATCAATTTGGGTCCCCAACTTCATGCAATTTCATCCGTTTGCACTATTTTTGCTTACGATGCAACACCAGCATTGGCGACTTTGTGTTAAAATACCATCAACCACTGATATCCTTATCAAGAAAACGGCCCACGGCAGTATTATTTCTTGGATAATCACGCAATGTTCTTTCTCTCTTTTCGTTCCACTGGCGTGCCCATGTAGTCGCCTTTCCGTCGACAGGTGGTTCGAACTGAAGGCATCTGTATTTCGCTCGTGGGAAAGCTCCGACTTTGGACGTCCCACGAGCTAGCTGGCTGGGGATCCTGGCGCTCGTGTTTTGTTACCATGGTTGGGCACGATACAGGCGCGGGCCCGACATACGACCAGCACGTATATTTCTTTTCGTTCCGATAAACCGACCGCTTCATCTCCCGGTTTCGATGAGCCGCTCGCTTCCTGCCACCGAACGAAGATGTTGAAGAATGAGGGTCCTTAACAAAAGAGCAGATCACGTTTGAATTCGATTTTGGAAATGTTATTTCGTCAGAGAAGGGTTTTTGGTCACTTGATGCAATTTTTTCACCCATTGCAATTCTACCTTTCCATTAGACTGTTAATAATTGCTATTTTTAATAATTTTTTCTAAAAATTTTCTGGATGGGAAATTGTTGTCCTTTTAGGAAAAATCTATTAGGTCAAAAAATCTGAAAAAAATTAGGATAATAAAACTTGACAATTACAATAAATTTAGGGGAAAGAATTTCGAAAATATTGATAATACTAAGGGTGGGCGAAACGGGGGGCCAAATTTGAAAGAGGCAAGTGGGGTATCATATGAAAGCGTTTTATTTGTACATTCTAAAACCGTTTTGTTTTTAATTTTACCCCACATAGTTTTTGAGTTATGATCAAAGAAATGCAAAAATATACTATTCCCCACCACCATTTCAAAAATATGAAGGTTGAAAAATCCAAAATAATTAGTAGTAATAGATTTTGGGTATTAGAAAAAAATAAGGCGAGAGAATTTTGAAAATATTCATATTGAGAAAAGTGGGTCGTAGGGGGGGTCCAAATTTAATGTTATCAAGTGGGGTATCAAATGAAAGAGCAGTGTTTCCACATTTTAAAACCGTTTTATTTTTCATTCTGGCTAGCATAGTTTTCCAGTTATGATAAAAAATGTCTACGAATCCTCGTTTATCTGGATTTCCATATCTAGTTTAGGCCAATAAATCTGGAATAATTTGGGCTAATATAATGTGATAATTATAAAAATTATAATTGTCACATTATAAGAAAACTAGGCGAGGGAATTTTGAAAATATTTATATTGCCAAGAGTGGGGCAAAGGGGGTCAACATTTAAAGGAATTAAGTGGGATATCGTATGAAACCATTTTATTTGTACATTCTAAAACAGTTTTATTTTTAATTTTAGCCCGCATACTTTTTGAGTTATGATCAAAAAGGTGCGAAAATATACCATTGCCCACCTCTAACTCAAAAATGTATAGGCCGAAAATTCTGAAATAATTCGTGCTAATAGAATTTGACTATTAGAGGAGACTAATGCGAAAGAATTTTGTAAATATTTATATTGAAACGGGTGGGCCAAAGGGGGGTCAAAATTTAAAATAATTAAGTGGAGTATCATATAAAAGCATTTTGTCTGTACATTCTAAAACAGTTTTATTTTTAATTTTAGCGCGCATACTTTTTGAGTTATGATCAAAAAGGTGCGAAAATATACCATTGCCCACCTCTAACTCAAAAATGTATAGGCCGAAAATTCTGAAATAATTCGTGCTAATAGAATTTGACTATTAGAGGAGACTAATGCGAAAGAATTTTGTAAATATTTATATTGAAACGGGTGGGCCAAAGGGGGGTCAAAATTTAAAATAATTAAGTGGAGTATCATATAAAAGCATTTTGTCTGTACATTCTAAAACAGTTTTATTTTTAATTTTAGCGCGCATACTTTTTGAGTTATGATCAAAAAGGTGCGAAAATATACCATTGCCCACCTCTAACTCAAAAATGTATAGGCCGAAAATTCTGAAATAATTCGTGCTAATAGAATTTGACTATTAGAGGAAACTAATGCGAAAGAATTTTGTAAATATTTATATTGAAACGGGTGGGCCAAAGGGGGGTCAAAATTTAAAATAATCAAGTGGGGTATCATATAAAAGCATTTTATCTGTACATTCTAAAACAGTTTTATTTTTAATTTTAGCGCGCATACTTTTTGAGTTATGATGAAATGGGTGCGAAAATATACCATTACCCACCTCTATCTCAGAAATATACAGGCCGAAAAATCTGAAATAATTTGTGCTAATAGAATTTGAATATTAGAAGAAAATAATGCGGGAGAATTTTGTAAATATTCATATTGAAACGGGTGGGCCAAAGGGGGGTCAAAATTTAAAACAATCTAGTGGGGTATTATATAAAAGCATTTTATCTGTACATTCTAAAACAGTTTCATTTTTAATTTTAGCAAGCATAGTTTTTGAGTTATGATCAAAAAGGTGCGAAAATATACCATTCCCTACCTCTAACTCAAAAATGTACAGGCCGAAAATTCTGAAATAATTCGTGCTAATAGAATTTGACTATTAGAGGAAACTAATGCAAAAGAATTTTGTAAATATTTATATTGAAACGGGTGGGCCAAAGGGGGGGTCAAAATTTAAAATAATCAAGTGGGGTATCATATAAAAGCATTTTATCTGTACATTCTAAAACAGTTTTATTTTTAATTTTAGCGCGCATACTTTTTGAGTTATGATGAAATGGGTGCGAAAATATACCATTACCCACCTCTATCTCAGAAATATACAGGCCGAAAAATCTGAAATAATTTGTGCTAATAGAATTTGAATATTAGAAGAAAATAATGCGGGAGAATGTTGTAAATATTCATATTGAAACGGGTGGGTCAAAGGGGATCAAAATTTAAAATAATCAAGTGGGGTATCAGATAAAAGCATTTTATCTGTACATTCTAAAACAGTTTCATTTTTAATTTTAGCCCGCATAGTTTTTGAGTTATGATGAAAAAGGTGCGAAAATATACCATTCCCTACTTCTAACTCAAAAATGTATAGGCCGAAAATTCTGAAATAATTCGTGCTAATAGAATTTGACTATTAGAGGAAACTAATGCGAAAGAATTTTGTAAATATTTATATTGAAACGGGTGGGCCAAAGGGGGGGTCAAAATTTAAAATAATCAAGTGGGGTATCATATAAAAGCATTTTATCTGTACATTCTAAAACAGTTTTATTTTTAATTTTAGCGCGCATACTTTTTGAGTTATGATGAAATGGGTGTGAAAATATACCATTACCCACCTCTATCTCAGAAATATACAGGCCGAAAAATCTGAAATAATTTGTGCTAATAGAATTTGAATATTAGAGAAAAATAATGCGGGAGAATTTTGTAAATATTCATATTGAAACGGGTGGGCCAAAGGGGGGGTCAAAATTGAAAACAATCAAGTGGGGTATCATATAAAAGCATTTTATCTGTACATTCTAAAACAGTTTTATTTTTAATTTTAGCCCTCATAGTTTTTGAGTTATGATCAAAAAGGGGCGAAAATATACCATTCCCTACCTCTAACTCAAAAATGTATAGGCCGAAAATTCTGAAATAATTCGTGCTAATAGAATTTAACTATTAGAGGAAACTAATCCGAGGGAATTTTGTAAATATTCATATTGAAACGGGTGGGCCAAAGGTGGGTCAAAATTTAAAATAATAAAGTGGGTTATCATATAAAAGCATTTTATATGTACATTCTAAAACAGTTTTATTTTTAATTTTAGCTCACATACTTTTTGAGTTATGATGAAATGGGTGCGAAAATATGCCATTACCCACCTCTATCTCAGAAAAATCTGAAATAATTTGTGCTAATAGAATTTGAATATTAGAAGAAAATAATGCGGGAAAATTTTGTTGAATATATTCATATTAAAGCGGGTGGGCCAAAGCGGGGTCAAAATTTAAATGAATCAAGTGGGGTATCATATAAAAGCATTTTATCTATACCTTCTAAAACAGTTTTATTTTTAATTCTAGCCCGCATATTTTTTGGGTTATGGTGAAATGGGTGCGAAAATATACCATTACCCACCTCTATCTCAGAAATCTACAGGCCGAAAAATCTGAAATAATTTGTGCTAATAGAACTTAAATATTAGAAGAAAATAATGTGAGAGAATTTTGTAAATATTCATATTGAAACGAGTGGGTCATAGGGGGGGTCTAAATTTTAAGTGACCAAGTGGGGTATCAAATGAAAGCTCTTTGCTTGCACATTCCAAAACCATTTTATTTTTAATTCTAGTCAGCACAGTTTTTCAGTTTTTTCAATTTTGACTATTTTTGACATTTTTACTACTTTTGTCGACTTGCGCTTAAATATTTTTTTGCGAAAATTTTAAGTTTTTTTATAACACTTCGATTTTAATGAAATTTCGATTCGTTTTCACAAAATTTTGATTTTTTTGTGAACTTTGGACTTTTCTCATAAATTTTCTTTCACAGAAATTTCGATTTTTTTATCGAAATTTAGAGTTTCAACCTTTCTCCAAACGTTTTAACAAAATTTTGACTTTTTCTCGATTGCGTTTGCAAGAATTCTTTTCTTTTTCTAGAAAAGTACTTATGAAATCAACTTTTTTTCTGTAATATTTTATTGCTTCCTAAAAACATGGTTGGTAGTACTTTTTATGTTTTCTCAAACTTTTTGCTATTTTTTAATTTTTTTTTACGAAAATCTCCACCTTCTACTCGAAATTCATACTTTTTTCCAGAAATTTGCGAAATTACGACTTTTTTTTAAATTTCATAAAATACAATTCTCGTACAAATCTTGTTTAGACTTTTTTCAAAAGAATTTCCATAATCATTAGATCCAACTTGCGCCTTCGTAAATTAGCGACAAAAACTACAATCGATGCAATCTAGATAACTAGTTTCCATCGTTGTTTTTTAATGAGCTATTGATATAGCAATCTCACGTCATCCGCTAATTCATTGTGAAATCCAATATTTCATCGAACGGATTCAGTGATCAAATCCTGTATGTAAATATTTAGCTTCCTCCCGTATATTAATGACGGAGCTGGCGTCAGTTCACCGTTAATTAGAGATTATAAAGGTGATCGAAAAGGAAGTACATCGTATTTAACATGTGAAATAACGTGAGAACCTGCCGTATCTTTCGATTTCACGATTTAAACATGAATATAACGATTTGAAATTGCCGTGGCACCAACACTGCAAATTAATCAGCATCAGACGTGTACCGGTTTTCCTTTACCTGCCAATTTCGTGTTTCAACGTGTAACACATATACAGGACGTCATTTTCAAAACTAGAACACTCTCAGCGAAAGAACAGAAAAAAATAAATTAGACCGAAGTCTAATTTGTCTCGCATTAGGTTGTCTCAAAATAACATTTTTGGAAGCACTTGCTTTCGAGTTATGCTAATCATTTGTCATGGAGCCTTACCGGTTCATACATTTAAACATGGTGTATTATGACATTTTTTTTACCCAAAAACAGAACAACTAACTTATATTGGTATTCCACACATACTAGAATAATCGATCTGTCGAAATCTCCAGCGAAGAATTACGATGTCCTTAATAGCCCTAATTACTTGTAAACTTTCGCCAAACGTCTCGAACCTATTAGTCTTTTCTCCGGCTGTTGATCTCTGAGACCCCAAAAATTGTTAAAAAGATAAATTGTTGAAAACGAAATCGCGTTTTTCTGGTCGATTGTGGGTCTTGCAAGTGCTTGAGATATCTAATTTTTTCTCTTCAGTTTCTCACTCTTAAAAAGCAATCAGACACCAAGACAACGCATCCAACTAACGAGCGCAACGTTAATAACGAATCGCGTTAATGTCTGCTGCACGGTATCGGGCTAATTTGCTCCTATTTACGTGTGTTCGTGACTCAGTAGAGTCAAACGCGGATGGGTCAGATTTTTTTTACGCCGTTCACGCAAACTACCGTGAGAACTCGAAAAAAAAATTATACCTACAGCATCGCCGAGATTACCGAGTAATGTTCGAAGAAATCTTGACCACTTCCTTTTAATTTATGGGCAGATCGCGCCGCAGTCTGTAAAAACTTAATCGAATTTTGGAGATTGTGTGCAGCGAAGTCACCGCTGAAACGGAGCGTGTGAGAAAATGTCCGCGTCATTTGTCTAGAAACGAATATTTTCACGTGAAGTCCTCCACAGGCGAAAGATGCTAAATAATGAACGTTGCGAAATCATTTATGTAAAAAAAAATTGTGACGCTAAACTTTCCTGAGCATCTTCAGGTTGTCGCTAGGGGGACTTTTCCAAAAATTTTCACTTTTTCTTTAAAGTTCATCCTTTCCTTGAAATTTCGACAAATTCTCAAAATCTCGACAATCAAAAATTTGACAATTCGTCGAAATTTCCAGATTTTTTCGAAAAACGCGGTTTTATTTACCAAATTTGCCTCTTGATATTTTGAATTTATTCTTAAAATTTGAGATCTCTTATCAGAGTTTGACGTTCTCAAAATTTCGAATTTTTATCTTCAAAATTGTCATTTTCTTTTCGAAATTTTCCGCTTCTCAAAATTTGACTTTTTTAATCTTCTTGAGAATTCGACTTTCTGCAAACTTTGACTTATTTATCAATATTTGGCTTTTCGTCGAAATTTGGACGATCTTTTGATGAAAAGGTAGAAATTTCGTTACCTTATAATTAAAGATCAACATTTCATCCAACTGAAAATTTATGTTTAACTGGAGGGCACTTTTTGAACTTTCGACGTTTTCTCAAAATTTTGACTTTTTTCTCCAATTTTGTCTTTTTTTTTCTAAATCTGTCTTTTTTTTAATTTCCTATTTATTCTTGTTCGACTTCTACATTTACAAAAAATGGTAGACATTTTTGATCATAATTGGAAAACTATGCAGGATAGAATTAAAAATAAAACGGATTTGGTATGTGCAAACAAAGAGCTTTCATTTGATACCCCACTTAACCACTTCAAATTTGGACCCCCCTTTGGCCCACCCGTTTCAATATGAATATTTACATAATTCTTTCGCCTTATTTACCTCTAGTAGTTAAATTCTATTAGCACGAATTATTTCAGATTTTTCGGCCTGTATATTTTTAAGATGAAGGGGACAAATGGTATATTTTCGCACCTTTCACAACTCAAGAAGTATGCGTGCTAGAATTAAAAATTAAACTCTTTTGAAATATACAAATAAAGCGCTTCATATAATATCGTACTTGACTATTTTAAATTTTGACGCCTGTTTGCCCCACTCTTAGCAATATAAATATTTTCTAAATTCTCTTGCCTAGTTTTCTTATAATTGTCACGTTCTGTAAGCTTAAATTATTCCAGGTTTTTGAACTTAGATATTGAGATATAGAAAAATGAGAGATGGTACGACATTCTTCATGGTAGACCCTTATTGACCGGAAATATTGTTTTTTTCAATTTATTTAACATTTCTTCGGCCCAATTTGAAAATTGTCAACAAACCATAAAAAAATTTAAATATTTCCAAACTGGGCCGAAGAAATGTTAAATAAATTGAAAAAAACATGGTACGACATGTTTAATCATCACTAGAAAACTAGGGCGACTAGAATTAAAAATAAAATGGTTTTTGAATGTACAAATAAAGCGCTTTCATTTGATGCCCCACTTGACCACTTCAAATTTGGACCCCCCCTTCGGCCCACCCGTTTCAATATGAATATTTACACAATTCTGTAGTCTTATTTTCCTTTTATACTCAAATTCTATTAGCACGAATTATTTAAGATTTTTCGGCCTGTATATTTTTGAGATGGAGGGAGGGAATGGTATATTTTTGTACCTTTTTGATCACAACTCAAGAAGTATGCGTGCTAGAATTAAAATTTAAACTGTTTTAGAATCTACAGATAAAGCGCTTTCATATGACATCCTACTTGACCACTTTAAATTGTTGCGCTTGTTTGCCCCACCTTAAGCAATATAAATATTTTCTAAATTCTCTCGCCTAGTTTTCTTATAATTGTCACATTCTATTAGCCTAAATTATTCCAGATTTTTTGGCCTAGATATTGAGATATAGAGAAATGAGAAATGGTACAACATTTTTAATTATAACTGGAAAACTAGGGTGACTAGAATTAAAAACTAAACGGTTTTCGAATGTGCAAAGAAAGCTCTTTCATTTAATACCCCACTTGACCATTTCACATTTGGACCCCCCTTTGGCCCACTCATTTCAATATGAATATTTACACAATTTTCTCGTCTTATTTTCCTCTTATATTCAAATTCTATTAGCACGAATTATTTCAGGTTTTTCGGCCCGTATATTTTTGAGATGGAGGGAGGGAATGGTACATTTTTGTACCTTTTTGATCACAACTCAAGAAGAGTGCGTGCTAGAATTAAAAATTAAACTGTTTTAGAATCTACAAATAAGGCGCTTTCATATAATATCCTACTTGACTACTTTAAATTTTGACGCCTGCTTGCCCCACCCTTAGCAATATAAATATTTTCTAAATTCTCTCACGAAGCTTTCTTATAATTGTCACGTTTTGTTAGCTTAAATTATTCCAGATTTTTTGGCCTAGATATTGAGATATAGAAAAATGAGAAATGGTACGACACTTTTAATCATAATTAGAAAACGAGGGTGACTAGAATTAAAAACAAAACGGTTTTCGACTGTGCAAATAAAGCGCTTTCATTTGATACCCTACTTGACTACTTTAAATTTGGACCCCCCTTTGGCCCACCCATTTCGATATGAATATTTATACAATTCGCTCACCTTATTTTCCTCTAATATTTAAATTCTATCAGCACGAATTATTTCAGATTTTTCGCCCTGTATATTTTTGAGATGAAGGGAGGGAATGGTATATTTTTGTACCTTTTTGATTACAACTCAAGAAGTATGCGTGCTAGAATTAAAAATTAAACTCTTTTGAAATCTACAAATAAAGCGCTTCATATAATATCGTACTTGTCTATTTTAAATTTTGACGCCTGTTTGCCCCACCTTTAGCAATATAAATATTTTCTCAATTCTCTTGCCTAGTTTTCTTATAATTGTCACGTTCTGTTAGCCTAAATTATTGCAGATTTTTTGGCCTAGATATTGAGATATAGAGAAATGAGAAATGGTACAACATTTTTAATCATAACTAGAAAACGAGGGTGACTAGAATTAAAAACAAAACGGTTTTCGAATGTGCAAATAAAGCGCTTTCATTTGATACCCCACTTAACCACTTCAAATTTGGACCCCCCTTTGGCCCACCCGTTTCAATATGAATATTTACACAATTCTCTCGTCTTATTTTCCTCTTATACTCAAATTCTATCAGCACGAATTATTTCAGATTTTTCGGTCAGCATATTTTTGAGAAAAACAGGGGGTATGGTACATTTTTGCACCTTTTTGATCACAACTCAAGGAAAATGCGTGCTAAAATTAAAAATTAAACTGTTTTAGAATCTACCAAAAAGGTGCTTTCATATGATATCCTACTTGAACACTTTAAATTTTGACGCCTGCTTGCCCCACCCTTAGCAATATAAATATTTTCTAAATTCTCTCGTCTAGTTTTCTTATTTGTCACGCTCTGTTAGCCTAAATTATTCCAGTTTTTTTGGCCTAGATATTGAGATATAGAGAAATGAGGAATGGTACGACATTTTAAATCATAACTAGAAAACCAGGGTCATTAGAATTAAAAACAAAGCGGTTTTTGAATGTGCAAATAAAGCGCTTTCATTTGATACCCCACTTGACCATTTCAAATTTGGACCCCCCTTTGGCCCACCCGTTTTAATATGAATATTTACAAAGTTCTTTAGGCTTATTTTCCTCTAAAATTTAAATTCTATCAGCACAAATTATTTCAGATTTTTCCGCTTGTGTATGTTTGAAATAGAGGTGGGCAATGATATATTTTTGCACCTTTTTGATCATAACTCAAGAAGTATGCGTGCTAGAACTAAACATTAAACTGTTTTAGATTTTACAAATAAAATGCTTTCATATGATACCCCACTTGATTCCTTTAAATGTTAACCCCCCTTTGGCCCACCATTAGCAATATAAATATTTTCAAAATTCCCTCACCTAGTTGTCTTGTAATTGTCACATTTTATTAATATGAATTACTTCAGATTTGTCAGCCTGATATTGTCAAATCTGAAAAAAAGTGAATATTTTTGAAAAAGTGAAAATTTTGAAATGACGACATTCTTTATTTTTTCGTCACATCCCTCAGAAAAAAAATTGAAATTTTTGAAAGTCAAAGTTTTGAAAAAAGTGGAATTGTTAAAAAATTTTGGATTAGTCGGAATATTTAAAA
The DNA here is from genome assembly GCA_028583605.1 of Dastarcus helophoroides. Classification (NCBI taxonomy): domain Eukaryota; kingdom Metazoa; phylum Arthropoda; class Insecta; order Coleoptera; family Bothrideridae; genus Dastarcus; species Dastarcus helophoroides. The sequence continues at coordinate 43,339,625 of CM053328.1, forward strand.
GTAGAAATTTTCAAAAAATTAAAATCCTCAAAACAAGCTTTCTCAAAAAAAATTACATGAAAATAAACATTTTGGATCAAAAAAAAAACAAAATTTTCGAAAAAAAAAAGTAGATATTTAAAAAAAATTGTACTATTCAAAGAATTTTAAATGAAGAGAAAATACGAAAAATTTCCAAAACAAAGAGAATTTTTTAAACAATGAATTTTCCAAAAAAATGAAATTTTGAGAAGCAAAACTTTCAAAAAAAAACATAAATCAAGTTTGCGAAAAAATGTACGATGTTAAAATTTTGAAAAAAGTCAAAATTTAAAAAATTTAAAAATGTAAATATTTTTAAAAAGGCGGAAATTCCAAAAAAATCGAATTTTCCAAAAAATATAAATTTCTGGCGTCGAAGATTTAAAAAAGAGTTAAAATAAAAATATCTAAAAACTCACAATTTTTAAGTCGAAAATTTCAAAATAACAGATTTTTTAAAAAACAGATCTTTTTCGAAAAAAAGACAAGTTACAACAAAGATTTAAAATGGTTGACATTTTCGAAAAAAAAATGGTGATTTTGAAAACGGTGCAATATTACAAAATTTTAAACCACTAGAAAAAGAAACAAATTTTCAAAAAAAAGTAGAATTTGACAAAAAAATGATATTTTGAGAGGCAAAACTTTCAAAAAAAAACATAAATCGAGTTTGCGAAAATACGTACGAAATTAAAATTTTGAAAAAAATTGAAATTTTGAAAAAAATTGAAATTTTGAAAAAAATCGAAATTTTAAAAATTTAAAAATGCAAATAATTTTAAAAAGGAGGAAATTCCAAAAAAACGAATGTTCCAAAAAAGGTAAAAATTTCAAGAGTCGAAGATTTGAAAAAGAGTTGAAATAAAAATATCAAAAAACTCACAATTTTTAAGTTGAAAATTTCAAAAAAACAAATTTTTTCAAAAAACAGATTTTTTTCGGAAAAAAAGACAAGTTTACAACAATGATTTAAAAAGGTCAAAAGTTTCGAAAAAAAAATGCACATTTTGAAAAAGGTGCAATGTTTAAAAAATTTAAAACCATGAGAAAAAGAAAAAAGTTTTCAAAAAAAGTGGAATTTTTCAAAAAATGAATTTTATAAAAAAATGACATTTTGAGAGACAAAACTTTAAAAAAAGACTTGAATCGAGTTTGCGAAAAAACGTACGAGGTCGAAATTTTGAAAAAATCGGAATTTTAAATAGTTAAAAATATAAACATTTTTAAAAAGACCTAATTTGTCAAACAATCGAATTTTTTAAAAAGGTTAAAAAATTTTGAGAGTCGAAGATTTGTCTTAAGAATCAAAATTTTTGAATCGAAAATTTCCAAATAAAAAAATATTTTACAAAAAAACAGAATTTTCGAACAAAAAACAAAGTTTACAGCAAAGTGAAAATTTTGAGGATAGATAATCATGATGTAAGTACCAGTCGAATTTTTTTTAAACGGTCAAAATTTCGAAATAAATCGAAAGTTCGAAAAAGAATTGAAATTTTGAAAGGCTTGAAGTGATGTCATTATTTGCACAAAAAAGTCAAAACCTTAAATAAACGAAGTTTTGAGAGTTGATATTTCAAAGCCGGAATCTTGAATTAAATAAAAATTTTAAGAATTGTTATTTTCGAAGAATTTAGTATTTGCTAAAATTGAAATATAAATCTTGTCCCCTGAAACCAAGAAACATTAGAGAGATACATACTATCGTGTTAGACGATAGCTTGGCTATCGAGCAACCTTTGTTGTGTTTTTTAATCTTTCTTGGTTTCCGGGGACAAGATTTGTATTTCAATTTTTGAAGATAACCAAGGACCAGTCCGTTCCACCAAAAAAATAGTATTTTCTAAAAAAAATCGGAAATTTACAAAAAATTACAAGCTGAAATTATTAAAAAAAAGTTTTTTTACGTAAGCATCAAGTAGTATTGAATGTTAAAAATGTTTAATTATTTAATTAATTAATTATTTATTTTTAATTATTACAGGATTCTTGCGAGCAGTTAATAGTTCGTTTATGCAACGGGCGCAAATTCGAAGGGGGTTTTTTCGAGGGTCGAAGTCACACGCTCCTCGGTTTTTACCCCACACGACCTTCCTTTTGCGGTACCGTGAGAAAATTCCGAAACGCACCGCCAGCAGCCCGCTCCGAACAATAGGTCACCCTTGCACCACACGCACGGTAAATTTTACAAGAGCAACATGCCATCGAGCTAGACAAAGATAATAAATGGCAAACACCAAGGACCAAGGAGAGGGACGAACAAGCCCCGGCTCAATTCACAATGATCCCCTCCAGTCTTATACTATAAAACTATAACTTGGTTCTATATGACTTCATTCTGTTAAGCGGTCTTTCAGCAACTGTGTCGTTAAAGTGAATTGTGAAAAATGTCGCCCACGCCGTACGTAATCCCGAATGAGTACAACGAAGAACCGATATCGCGCACCTATCAATATCGAAAGGTGATGAAACCGATGCTGGAGCGTAAACGAAGAGCTCGAATCAATCGATGTTTGGACGAATTGAAGGAATTGATGGTGACGGCGCTACAAAACGAAGGGGAAAACGTATCGAAATTGGAAAAGGCAGATATTTTGGAATTGACGGTACGACACCTCCACAACTTGAAGCGTCAGCATCAGTTAGTGTTGCCTTCTGAGCAAAATTACGCGGACAGATTCCGGGCCGGTTTCACGCAATGCGCTCAGGAAGTTTCGCACTTTTTGACCGCGCCCGCCGAATTGGTCGACCAAGGAGCGGGCAGGAAGCTTCTTCAGCATCTCGGTGCTTGTGTTAGACAATTGGACAATGTTTCGCAAAATATTCAAGTGCAAGTGCAATACCAACAGAGGCATCCATCGTATACGCCACCGATTTCGCCTGAAGTGGAAATTAAACAAACGAAACCTTGGAGACCTTGGTAAATTAGTTTGTTTAATTGAATTTTATGTGCAAATTTAAAAATTGTGTTAATTAGATTTATTAAAACGAGTCTTCCATTAGATTTTTTTAGTTTAAAATAATTTCGAAATTTGATATTATTTCGTTGAAATTTTTAGATTTGTATGTAAATCTTTAGCTTTAATATTGTGATATATTTTGTTATTATTATCAATTAAATGGTAAAAGTGTTGTATATTTGTACCTGATATAGTAATTATAATTCTAAATGTGTAAAGCATTCAACATTTGAATAAAAATTTAAACATTTCTTTTTTCTTATTTTCTCATTTTCCCAAGCGTTCTAAAATATTTTGAATTTAGTCCATGTCGGGATCTAATCTGTGAATAAAAGTTAAAAAATGGAATTGATTTTTAGCAAAATTTAATCATTCCGAGTGAAATGAAAAAAATCGCAGCACATTGAAGTTTTGATGACTTTGAATACTTTCAGGTTGTAACGTTAGTCAATTAGTCGTTGACTGAAAATGTGAATATATTCAACCAACGACGCCTTAGTCTATATATAATTTGCAAAGTGATGCCAAATTAAGCGAATATCGTTAATTACCCATTTTTTCGCTTCGTTTTCAGGCCACTTTCTCGCTTTGTTTTCAGGCAACTTTCTCGCACTATTTTTTTTTTCAAAAGGCAATAACTAGACCTTTGCAGTTTTCAAAATCCTATTTGCATTTTTTCGACAACCATTATCTCCTGAGTTATTGGTTACCTAAGTCGAAAACGATTTTTTTTTATTTTCAACGACGATAACTTTGTAAAAAATCATCGCACTAAAGTGTGGAACCAATCAGATCAAAAGGGATGAAATTATCAAGAAGAGATTTGTGATGGAATCACAGGAAAAAATTATTGAAGTTCTTGGGACATTTTAAAGGTAAGTATAAATTTAGAAAATTTTTTGGCCAATGGTTTTCTTAAAATCATAAAAAAACTGCTGAAGCTAAAAAAATTTGAACCGAAGATCTGTGAACTAGAAGCTTTGTGCTTTAATTTGCTTTTTTCAATTTTGTTCTAAGGCCATTTTTCTTCGACTTGCAATCGTTTGAATGACACCTAAAATTTCGGTTTTTTGTATCCCTTAATTGCTGTGTTCAGCAAAAAATCATCGTAATATTTAGCTCAAACACCACTCAAATTAAAACAATGAAATGATCACGAAGTGTTTTATGATGGGACCACTAAAAAAAGTTATTGAAGTTCGCAAATTTTTTAAATATAAGCAAAAAAATTGAAAACATTTTTGGCCGATGGTTTTTTGTTATTATTTAGAAACTGCTGACGCTAAAAATTTTTGAATTCAAGAACTGAAAACTCGAAGCTTGGAGCTTGCTTTTTTATTTTGCTCTAAAGCCATTTTTCTTTGATGTGCTTTAAATATCACTTAGAATTTGGATTTTTCTTTGACTCGTTTATCAAAATTTGGCTTTACGTCGAAATTTGGCTGATCTTTTGATGAAAAAGTAGAAATTTCGAGAAAAATATTTATCTAGAAATTTTGAATTTTTCTTGTCACATCATCACCTTACAATTAAAGATCAACATTTCATCCAACTGAAAATTTATGTTTAACTGGGGGGACACTTTGACCTTTCGACATTTTCTCTAAATTTCGACTTTTTTCTCCAATTTAGACCTTTTTCTCAAAATCTGTGTTTTTTTTAAATTTCGTATTTATTATTGTTCGACTTCTACATTTACGAAAAATGGTGGAAATTTTTGATCATAACTGGAAAACTATACAGGCTAGAATTAAAAATAAAACGGATTTTGAATGTGCAAACAAAGCGCTTTTATTTGATACCCCACTTGACCATATCTAATTTGAACCCCCCTTTGGCCCACCCATCTCAATATGAATATTTATACAATTCGCGCACCTTATTCTCCTCTAACATTCAAATTCTATCAGCACGAATTATTTCAGATTTTTCGGCCTGTATATTTTTGAGATGGAGGGGCGGAATGGCATATTTTTGCGCCTTTTTGATCACAATTCGAGAGTATGCGTGCTAGAATTAAAAATAAAACCGATTTGGAATATGCAAACAAAGCGCTTTTATTTGATACCCCACTTGGTAACTTCAAATTTGGACCCCCCTTTGGCCCACCCGTTTCAATATGAATATTTACACAATTTTCTCGCCTTATTTTTCTCTAATATTCAAATTCTATCAGCACGAATTATTTCAGATTTTTCGGCTTGTATATTTTTGAAATGGAGGAGGGGAATGGTATATTTTTGCACCTTTTTCATCACAACTCAAGAAGTATGCGTGCTAAAATTAAACTGTTTTAGGATCTACAGATAAAGCGCTTCCATATGATATCCTACTTGACTACTTTAAATTTTGACGCCTGCTTACCCCACCCTTAGCAATATAAATATTTTCTAAATTCTCTCGCCTAGTTTTCTTATAATTGTCACGTTCTGTTAGCTTAAATTATTCCAGATTTTTTGGCCTAGATATTGAGATATAGAAAAATGAGAAATGGGACGAAATTTTAAATCATAACTAGAAAACTAGGGTAACTAGAATTAAAAACAAAACGGTCTTCGAGTGTGCATATAAAGCGCTTTCATTTGATACCCCACTTGGCCACTTTAAATTTGGACCCCCCTTTGGCCCGCCCATTTTAATATGAATATTTATACAATTCGCTCGCCTTATTTTTCTCTAATATTCAAATTCTATCAGCACGAATTATTTCAGATTTTTCGGCCTGTATATTTTTGTAATGAAGGGGGAAATGGTATATTTTTGCACCTTTTTGATCACAACACAAAAAGTATGCATGCTAAAATTAAACTGTTTTAGAATCTACAAATAAAGCGCTTTCATATGATATCCTACTTGACTACTTTAAATTTTAACGCCTGCTTACCGCACCCTTAACAATATAAATATTTTCTAAATTCTATTTTTATAATTGTCACGTTCTGTTAGCCTAAACTATTCCAGATTTTTTGGCCTAGATATTCAGTTATAGAGAAATGAGAAATAGTATGACATTTTTAATCGTAACTAGAAAACGAGGGTGACTAGAATTAAAAACGAAACGGTTTTCGAATGTGTAAAGAAAGCGCTTTCATTTGATACCCCATTTGGTCACTTCAAATTTGGACCCCTCTTTGGCCCACCCATCTCGATATGAATATTTATACAATTCGCTCGCCTTATTTTCCTCTAATATTCAAATTCTATCAGCACGAATTATTTCAGATTTTTCGGCCTGTATATTTTTGAAATGGAGGAGGGAATGGCATATTTTTGCACCGTTTTGATCACAACTCAAAAAATATGCGTGCTAAAATTAAAAATTAAATTGTTTCAGAATCTACAAATAAAGCGCTTTCATATGATATCCTACTTGACTACTTTAAATTTTAACGCCTGTTTACCCCACCCTTAGCAATATAAATATTTTCTAAATTCTCTCACCTAGTTTTCTTATAATTGTTACGTTCTGTTAGCTTAAATTATTCCAGATTTTTTGGCCTAGATATTGAGATATAGAAAAATGAGAAATGGGACGACATTTTTAATCGTAACTAGAAAACGAGGGTGACTAGAATTAAAAACGAAACGGTTTTCGAATGTGTAAAGAAAGCGCTTTCATTTGATACCCCACTTGGTCACTTCAAATTTGGACCCCTCTTTGGCCCACCCATCTTGATATGAATATTTATACAATTCGCTCGCCTTATTTTCCTCTAATATTCAAATTCTATCAGCACGAATTATTTCAGATTTTTCGGCCTGTATATTTTTGAAATGGAGGAGGGAATGGCATATTTTTGCACCGTTTTGATCACAACTCAAAAAATATGCGTGCTAAAATTAAAAATTAAACCGTTTTAGAATCTACAAATAAAGCGCTTTCATATGATATCCTACTTGACTACTTTAAATTTTGACCCCTGCTTGCCCCACCCTTAACAATATAAATATTTTCTAAAATCTCTCGCCTAGTTTTCTTATAATTGTCACGTTCTGTTAGCCTAAATTATTCCAGATTTTTTGGCCTAGATATTGAGATATAGAGAAATGAGAAATGGTACGACATTTTTAATCATAACTAGAAAACCAGGGTGACTAGAATTAAATACAAAACGGTTTTCGAATGTGCAAATAAAGCGCTTTCATTTGATACCCCACTTGGCCCCTTCAAATTTGGACCCCCCTTTGGCCCACCCGTTTTAATATGAATATTTACACAATTCGCTCGCCTTATTTTCCTCTAATATTCAAATTCTATCATCACGAATTATTTCAGATTTTTCGGCCAGTATATTTTTGAGATGATTGGGGGGAATGGTATATTTTTGCCCCCTTTTAGTCACAACTCAAGAAGTATGCAAGCTAAAATTAAAAATTAAACCGTTTTAGAATCTACAAATAAAGCGCTTTCATGTGATATCCTACTTGACTACTTTAAATTTTGACGCCTGCTTGCCCCACCCTCAACAAGATAAATATTTTCTAAATTCTCTCTCCTAGTTTTCTTATAATTGTCACGTTCTGTTAGGCTAAATTATTCCAGATTTTTTTGGCCTAGCAATTGAGATGTAAAGAAATGAGGAATGGTACGACATTTTTAATCATAACTAGAAAACTGGGGTGACTAGAATTAAATACAAAACAGTTTTCGAATGTGCAAATAAAGCGCTTTCATTTGATACCCCACTTGACCACTTTAAATTTGGACCCCCCCCTTTGCCCCACCCGTTTCAATATGAATATTTAGACAATTCTCTCGCCTTATTTTCCTCTAATAGTCAAATTCTATCAGCACAAATTATTTCAGATTTTTCGGCCTGTATATTTTTGAGGTGAAGGGGGGGAATGGTATATTTTTGCACCTTTTTGATCACAACTCAAGAAGTATGCGGGCTAAAATTAAAAATTAAACTGTTTTAGAATCTACAAATAAAGCGCTTTCATATGATATCCTACTTGACTACTTTAAATTTTGACGCCTGCTTGCCCCACCCTCAGCAATATAAATATTTTCTAAATTTTCTCACCTAGTTTTCTTATAATTGTCACGTTCTGTTAGCCCAAATTATTCCAGATTTTTTGTCCTAGAACTTGTCCCCTGAAACCAAGAAAGATTAAAAGACACAACAAACTTTGCTTAAACGCGTTGCGACAGCCAAACTGTCATCTTTAAAGAGATACTGCTGGTTTCAGGGGACAAGTTCTGTATTTCAATTTTTGAAGATAACTAAGTTTTACTGTTTTTTAACCGAACTTTTATGGTTGAATTGCCAATTTTTTCGAAATTAAAATTGTATATAAAATGCTCAATTTTTATTGAAAAAATTGAGAAAATTGTCGAACTTCCAAGTTTCGAATTGACATTTTCAGAAAAAAATCCCAAAAATTGGGAATTTTTTCTGGCGAAATTTCGAATTGAAACCTAGAACATTTGAAACTCTCAAAACGAACTGAAACTTTTAAGGAAATATTTCTCATAATTTAAAAATTTTAAATTTCAAGTTGTAAAGCGATAAAATTTAAATTTGGCCGTCAAGCTCAATGACAGATGTCAGCCTGACTGTCACTGGCAGCTACCGCGCCTTTTTACACAGAGAAATAGGTCGATGCAAGTTGTATAGATGGTGTTACAAGATGTGTGTTCGAACAAATAAATTTGGTTATTAAAACACTCAATAATTATTTCCACAGGCCGAGTAGCCCCCCCTTACAAAGTTCTATAAAAATGTCGAACTTTTTAGAAAAGAACTCTAAATTTATCGCAACCGAACCATCAAACCTTCGAGCTTCAAATGCTCCAAGTTTCGAGTCGAAATTTTGAGAAAAGAATTCTAAAAAAAAACTAGGTTTTCTTACAAAATTTCAAATCGAAACTTCGAACTTTTGAAGCTTGCAAAACGAATCGTAACTTCAAATGAAATATTACTCAAATTTTTTTATCTGAAAATTTCGAGTTTCAAATTTTAGAAAAATGTTGAGCTTTTTAGAAAACTATAAAGTTACCGAAACAAAACCCTCAAATGTTTGAGCTTCAAATGTTCCAAGTTTCGAGTCGAAATTTTGAGAGAAAAATCCTAAAAATTGGAAATTTTTTCTGCCAAAATTTCGACTTCTCTTCTATCGTTGGCAACTTGATTCTTTTTTTTTGTCACTTTGAGATCTTTAATGACTCGTCTTGAATTGCAAAGGACTTTTTATTTGAGCTTATCAAGCCCAGTTTGTAAGATATTTAAATTATTATTTAAATGAGTAACATTTTTTATTGTTGACTCTTTTTCTACAAACGTTTGAGTTTTTTCTTTTGGTCTTTGGTTATCTTCAAAAATTGAAATACAAATCTTTCTTGGTTTCAGGGGACAAGATTTGTATTTCAATTTTCAAACGTTTGAGTTTCAGAGTATCTTAATAAACAAAACAAGAGATTTGAAAACGTGATATTTTTTTCCCTGAAACACATAAGATTTATTTAACAATTTTTGAAGATAACCAAGAACTAGTCCGTTTCACCAAAACACATTTGAAACTTTGAAGGAAGAAAATGGAAGAGCCAAGCATTTTTCACTTGATTTACTCATAGAAAATAATACTACGAAATTTAATTGGTTTTGATCTGTGATTAGTGGTGGAAGTAGGATCTATCTCCATGGAAATGAAACTCTATTTCTAATTGTAAGTTAAAATAAAATTAATAAACAAGTTAAAGCGAATTGTGACGTTCGTTGATTGAAAATTCAATCGACGCGTTGTCATAAGTTGCAGTCATTTCAAAATGTCAACGAGTAAAGGCAGTCGAAGCAGCAAAGCTAGTAGGGCAAGCAAAGAGACGAAAAGACTCCCCGAGAAGGGATCGAGCGATTTAAACATCCTGGAACTAATTCCAGAGCGAGACATGACCATCCTTCTACCCACCCTTAAATTGATGTAAGTCTGACCTCAAAGATTATATTCTGACGTCACATATTCCTTCCCTAAATAAAACAGTTTTCTAAATTTAGGATGGCGATATTGTGATGGTAATAAAACCACGTTTGGCATTCTGGACATTTCTGTTGTAACCATGGAAAAATCTATGGTCATGCAGACAGTTAAGTCTGGATTTATCTATCGTTATATCAGTTGGAACTTCAATCGTAATTCTTTGGTAA
>CM053328.1:43954750-44164750 GCA_028583605.1 Dastarcus helophoroides
TATATCTTTTTAAGGGCTCCAGGTTATTTGTTTTCAAAGCTAATGATACTTTTAGGAATTGCAGCAACTGTAAATAGAAATGGAAGTTTTTTTGAGATAACATCTTGACATGTTTTAAAAACTTACAATCATTGCGTTTTATAAATTATGCAATAGAGTGCACGATCTATTCAATAGTTAATTTCATTGAGTAAAAATCAATTAAAATTCGTCGGCTTTCCATGAATTAACTTATCAACATCTAATCTAATCTTGGCTTTATCCAAGTTACTATTATATGGTTCTGCAATCGAGCTTTTAAAATACACTTTAGTGAGCCGTCTATAATTAGCAATTTGCCCATTGTGTCGCCGAAGAATTTGAATATCGAAGATGCTTTAAAAATTTGAAAGTTGGAGGTATGAGACGCAAGGTAAGGCGCTTCTGTCATCGATGAGCTCCAATTTTTTTAAACCCTAACTTTGGGTGTGCTGGCGTTAGTAACCGTACTGACCTGATTTGAAGAACATGGAATCGTGGCTGTAATTATCAATAATAAGTGTTTTTAATTGAAGAATAATAATTGCTTGAATTTGCGTATGATAGAAATGTTCCTATTGAAATATAGTTGACAAATTGATAAAATATAGTCAGTTACGAATCACTCAATGGGATTTAAGTCTCATGAATATTTATGTGGTTGATTAATGGCTTAAGTCGGAAATGATTACAGAATTCCATGCTTTTTTCTTAATGTATTAAGTTAGTACGTTTACTAATGCCGATTGAGCACACAAGGGTTTGGTGAAAATATAATAATGTTGATCTGGGTCTTATTAAAAAATTAAAGAAGGATTTTTATTAAAATTTCAGTTAATGAAAACAATTTCTTTGGTACATTTTAATTGTGCGTTTTATGATAACGATTTAAGTGATAATGTGTGTTTTTTTCTAGTACGGAAACCGAGTGCCAACAGCGACGTCGCCATCGAACACTAGCAGCACAAGTAGCCATACAGGAAGTCAAAACGGAACCATGCCTCTTAGTAACAATTTACCAAACAATACCAACAATTCCTCTAGTAATTCCACTTCCGGTTCGGAACAATTATCCAAAACCAACCTTTATATTAGAGGTCTTAATCCTAGTACTACCGATAAGGATCTTGTCAACATGTGTAAAAGGTGAGCGGTGGCATTGTTCCAAAAACTTAACCACTACTAATTCAGTCATCATTTTGACAATTAGTGTTCCTTTTTATATTGAAATGTGGACTTTTGCCGACTAGAGTAATTCTTCTACTTCTAGTGCGTTTAGTTTCGCTCATCTAGAATCATGATTCTTTAAAGTAACAAAAAAAAAATATATCCAAATAACTGACACGAATTTATGATATGGAATTCGGGGATTGTTAGGCCATAAGCCAACTCTAACATGGAATATAAAGAACACAATTTCCCAAACTCAAAAAAAATTGACGAAACTCGCAATTTCCAGATTAAAAGACGAAATCTTAAAAACGTTAAAAATTTTAATTTTTATGTAAACAGGGAAAATTAAAATATGAATTTGGGGAAATATCATTACCATTTCAAGTTTAATCCCAAAATTTTAAATCCTAATTTCAAAATTTCGTCTTTTAATTAAAATGTTGTACTTTTTTTAAATTTCAACTTTGATATTTCAAATATTTGGAACAAACTAGGGTTGTTAAAATGAAAGAAAATAATTTGTACATTTTTATTTCATAAGAAACATCGTGCTTCCCTAACTTCGAAGGAGAATACGCCATTGGTTTAGAGTCGCCCAAGAGCACTGATAATAGATGCATTTCTTTTGAATAAAGCAGTTAAATTATCACTTGTTAAGTAATAAGTAAAATATCATTTTTTTTTTGATGCAGCGTCCACAGGGCAATATACAAAGGAAGAAACTTGTTAGAAAAAAAAATGACTCAAAAGATCTTGCGTCTCGTGATAAATCAATATAAATACTGCATTATGAATTACTGCAATTTGTTTATCATGCTGTAACTTTTAATCTCGTCCTAACAGATCGTAGCATGTTTATTCACCCCCAACAATATTACTTGCTTGTACTCACACGTCTTTTCTTTTTTAGTTTTGGCACAATTATTTCAACAAAGGCCATTTTAGACAAAAATACGAATAAATGTAAAGGTAAGCATTCAGTTTCGTTTGGTAGTTATAGTGATTTGAAGTTTTTATGTAATAAAGGAACGCCCCCTAATTATTAACTGATTGGCATTTTAAACATGAATAGGTGTAATTTGAGCATGATGTGGCGCGAGAAATTAGAGTTCCTTTGATATTTTGCGCTTCAGTTATTACAAAATACACTCTTTTGTCCGTAACTTATTTCCAGGGATTGCATCTTCCCTTCAATTAGTGCGCTCGCCCTATTAATAATCATATTTTTTTCTGTCGATGTACCAAAGAGAATTTTTAATATTGCCTTTATAAGATACAGTCGACAACTCACTCAATGAAATTAGATTTTTTTAAATATTTGCGGCTGACTAGTTGGAAATGTTTATAATGTACCATGCCGATGAGGCTAATGTCGATCGAAACATGTCTATGTTTTTGATTATAAATATTTTCAGTTGTGGCACCGCATTCGACAGAACATTTAATTAGCTTGCACAGACCAATATGTATGAACATTTATCAGATTTAGAATTTGGAAACCGGTTTCGATCTTTTTTTTTTAAGTTTAACCCACTCGCAAAGGGTAACCTCATCATCCTTTCAAAGCACTGCGAGTAGAATGCGGAAACAAGGATAGATGGCGATAAACCGCCTTCGTAAACAAGGATAGTTTTTGGGGAAAATTCCTTTCGGTAACAGGTTCCATAACTTGGAAGTTCTATAGAAAAAAGAGTCTCCATAGACAGAAGTCCTCACTGTGTCAAGCTGGATCTTGTTAGATCTCGTCAGTTTGGTATATTCAACCCGAATGCTATCAAACTGACGAGATCCAATAAGATCGAAACTAATCTTTGGTTGACATACAAATCTTGTCCCTTGAAACCAAGAAAGATTAAGAAACACAACAAATGTTGCTCTAACCCGTTTCGATAGCTAAATTATCATCTTCAGAGAGATACTAACTGATATACTAACTAATCTTTGTTTTCCAAATTCTGATTCTGATAAATAAACCTATTGGTCTGTGCATTAGAATCTTGTCTTCTAGGACCGTCCTAGAAAGCAAGCGCTTTGCTAACCGTTTGTGGTTCAACTGTTGGTAGTTCGGCTACCTACTACTATACACGCTTAGAGGGTTGTATGCAGCATTCTAGGTTGCATTTAATTGTCGTTCATTTATGTATTCATTAGATTATCGTATTAGAATTTGTCTGCTATCTCTAGGGGTGTTTCTTTGAAGCGATTTACAGGAGTCGATTTTTTCTTTTTGCAGGATACGGTTTTGTGGATTTTGACAGTCCGGCGGCAGCTGAGGGGGCGGTTAAAGCGTTAACCGCCAGCAACATTCAGGCACAAATGGCCAAAGTGGGTAACCATTATCCTCAACGTAGACAGCCAACTGTACGTTTGCATGCAAGTAATACCTAGCTTTATCTTCTTGCCCTGTCACAGAATGCTCACATTTTTACGTTGCACTGGTATTGGGTGTTTTTTTTTACGAATGGTTCTTTTTCTTACATTCAAAACGTTTATCGAAAAAGTGATTACGAGAATTCGCTTAATAATATAGAGATTATTTCACTATTTCAAGTTTTCTTTTATTGGTTTATTCGAAAAATTATACAAGCCACAAATACACCAATTTCAACTTTGTAAGTATTGATTTCGTTAACTTAGTTAACTAAATCGAGGAACAAAACCTTTTTCTTTTAAAAATTAAAAACTTTTCAAAATTTCGACATTTTATTTAGAATTTCGACTTTTTTCCCTGAAATGTTAAGCTCCAATTTGAAATATTCAATTATTTGAGGTTCGAATTTCGAGAAAAAAAAGTCGAAAGGTAGATATTTCAGTCAAAATTTTAAGAAAACCGATGAGATTGTAGTCCAAATTTTGTGAATTAAGATTGCGATTGATTAAATTCCCTATTTTAAGGAGTCACCATTTCGGAAAAAAAAACAAAATTTATTAACGAGAACGTTCACGTAAATTCAGTGAAATTTTGATAAATCAGGTTTTTTTCAACTTTTTAAAAACACAAATTTATATATTTTATAAAAACAGTACAGATCGATGTATGGTTTGCATCCCTGTTTATAATATCTGATAGGCCACAGCAACAGTAAGGTTTTGATTGATTTCGATTAATTTTTTTTTCAGTCTTGGTTCATTCATTCGGCTATCGCTTTGTTAACGTCACAAAAATGCAACGTTTAGTTTTGGTCATCAATTTGGCGAATGTTTTACTCGTTTCAACCTTCTCCTTGTAATATCCACACCACGCACTGTTTATAAAAAAAAATTAAGTTCGGTGCGAACTTTGTAGTTGTCTAGGAGAGACAATCGACCTTAAGCACAAGGGTTACCTTTGATTTATTTTACTGAAACTCCATGTTCGATGGGGAGTCAAAATTTAACTTTTTTTTTTGTTGGGTTTATTTCGACGTCGATAATAAATTAATTTGTGATTCTAACAAAGTCACCTTGTTTGTAATTACTAAATGAACCAAGACGTTAAATGTAGAGAGCCGGTGAGATCTATGACAGGGCAGCCGTCATTATAACAAAACTCAACTCTAGTGTACCCCCAGTTTGTTTACACGCACGCGGTAACGTCTCCCTACATCTCGAACTGCTATTCAAACACTAGATTTGAATTTAGAGACATTTTTATTATTTTATTAGTAGTTTAGACATTTGTCATGTGCTATGCATAGATAATGCATGATATAGTTTTTCTGTATAATGATATAATACACTATTTGAGTAAATATTAGCTAAAATGCCTGCCGCATCATAAGAAAGAAAAACGAAAACCTACGACTTGCCATAGAATGTAAAATGTAACATAGATATTACGCAAATAGACCACTTAATCCGCTTCATGCCATTCTTTCGCATTTGCGCTTTTAATAAATAACCTCATTTGGCCCATCCACTCAACCGAAAGGGATTGACAAAAATAAATTATTTATATTAACAATTAACTGAGATCAAATTGATTTGTTTTAACAAAAAATCGTCTTCTTTCAAATAGAAATCTGAGCCATTCAAAAAATTTGTTTTTGTTAAAGCTGAAAGGAATTAGAATGTAAAGTCTTTATTTTAATTAACTGTTCCGGTTTTCACACAACTAATAACAGAAGTTGACACATCGCGCCCAATAAATTTTCAACACATCGTTGCATGCGCTCAGATTCAATTGTATTCCGCATTCGAAAAATAACTAAAATGTAAAATAAGCTTAAAGAAGGAAGTTGCCGAAAAACAGTTTTATGTAAACACGAGATACATTCAAGAGTGAATATAAATGGCCCCATTAACAGAACATTTCGTATACAGTTAAAAAAAAATTAAGGTATAAACGTTAAAATCCTACTAATGAATGAACGCATGAAACTGATTAAGTTGCAGAGCAGAAAGAACATATTGCATGTTGTAAAAAAGGTAACGAGCGAGTGCATTGTATCAGAAATTTTGTAGCACCGATTGAAACTAACCATAATATGATTAAAAATGAAATTTATGTATAACACATTTCATTGCGAGCCTCATTCATTTGAATTTTAGATAAAGCGATTCTATTACTTGCGCGATTCTTACAAATGAATGACGCGTCTCGAGGAGGCACCTAAAAACCGAAGACACCTTCATCCGCCATTAAATTTGGTTTTTGGGTACCTTCGAACTGTGACATGAAACACTTTGGCTTCATTACTGTGATTAAATTCGAAAAGCTTTTAAAATATGTAATATTTCAGCAACATAATTTTGATTCCAATTGTCGCATTAAATTCAGTTTAATTTATCATCTTCGTCTCCTAGGGGAAATTAAATATAGAGTGGAATTTTTCCGTCAATCCTCATAGGGTTATCCGAAGGCATTTTTTTCACATTAGAGGTTGCGTTGAAATATCAGAAGTGGGAAATGTTGAGGCTTATTTAATTTTTACATCGAGGGGTTCGGAGTGTGTAAAAATTAATTAAACAACACCCACTTGTCCTCTTCATGACTTATAACAAATTCAATAGGTAGAATTAGAATTAAAGTATTAGTAATATTAATATTAGCAATTTGCTAAATACCACAGAATGTATTTGGGTGAAACTATAGAAATCAACTAAGACGTTTTGTTAAATAGTGGTCCAAAGTGTGTCGTTTAGTCTCAGTCATTTTTAAGTTATTTTCATCGTTTCTTCATCTCTCGTTTTAACGGTCAATTTATATCTTCAGCAACAGGAGCAAGACCCGACGAACTTATACATAGCGAATCTTCCCACTAATTTTAAAGAGTCAGACTTGGACAATCTCCTAGCTAAATACGGTCAAGTCATCTCTACGAGAATCCTCCGCGATTCTGCCGGCGTTTCCAAAGGCGTCGGCTTCGCCCGCATGGAAAATAAGGAGAAATGCGAAGACATCATCCACGTGTTCAACGGTAACACCCTCCCGGGGTGCAAGGAGCCGCTTTTAGTTAAATTCGCCGATGGTGGGAACAAGAAGAAGATGTATAAAAATAACGAGAATACCAAGATGTGGAGGGATGGGGCGGAAACACTCCAGACCGTAGGGTATGTAAATTTTTCCATTTGTCCAAAATTTCGATTTTTTTTGAAACTTCCCCCTTTAAATTTAGTTTTTCCCACAAGTTCGACTTTTAGAATATTCGATTTTCAAAATTTCGGTTTTTGTTTCAAATTTGGTGTTTTTAAAATTGTGAAATTTTTGAAAATCTCAAACGTACAAATTTTTAGTCATAATTTCGTAAAAAAAAGGTTGAAATTGAAAAGAGGGCCAGGGTTGTCGTCTGGATTTGCCGACGTTTTAAAAAAAGTCAACATTTTTTGAATATTTAGAAGTTTTTAAAGAAAAAAGTATTTTTATAATTTTTTGAGAAAGTTGTTTCGCAAGAAAAATTAAAGTTTTCAGCGGAAGTTATATTTTTCAAAAAAGTCGAAATTGTGAAAAATAGTTAATGTTATTAATTAAAAAAAATAATAAATTCAAAATTTTCAGAAAATTACAATTCTGAGAAGAATAATATTTTTAGGTTCTTTAGTTTTTTTTCAAAAAAAGATCGAAAGTATTATGTCAGAATTTCGGTAAAATGAAAAAAAAATTGATTTCTTCTGAAATGTCGAAATTTTCAAAAGTCAGACTTAAAAAAACCAATATTAAATTTCCATAAAAAAAGTCGAAAATTTTAAAACACCAGGATTTTCATGATAATTAAAATTTTGAGAAAAAGTTAAAATTTTAAAAAATTCAATACTTAGGAAAGGGAAGTTTCTTTTTTTGGTGGAACGGACTGGTCCTTGGTTATCTTCAAAAATTGAAATACAAATGTTGTCCCATGAAACCAAAAAAGATTAAAAAACACAACAGAGGTTGCTCTAACGCGTTTTTCAAAGAGATATTCTCTGAAGATGATAGCTTGGCTATCGAAAAGCGTTACAGCAACCTCTGTTGTGTTTTTTAATCCATCTTGGTTTCATGGGACAAGGGTAGTTTCAAAAAAGTTGAAATATTAAAATGTTTAAATTTTCAAAAAAGGCAAATAAAATGACTATATGGACGGATGTCTAATTTTTGCAAATTCGACGAGGATTATTTGCTTTCTGTGTTGAGCTGAGGTTTTTGTTTCTATTGACAACTCCGCCACAGAATGGATATGAGTATAACCGTCTTCTGTAAAAAAAAATATTTAGAGTTTTCGGTTTTTGAATTCGTTTTTTTATTCTAGTTATGATCCCACGATGACTCCGAATGGAGTCGCTGCTCCTCACATGATGCCGACTTTGTCGGGATACAACAGGCCATACGGACAAGTAAATTTATACACGGCTCCCCCTTGGGTACCGAGCTACATGATGCCCAGTTCGATGCCGCCCGTCGACGAGCCGTACTTGCAGGCGCACATGGGCGTCAGGAGCGACGGACAGACGACGAGGGGGATTCCGGTCATGCTGCCTTCCACGGAATCTGTTCAATATAACATGATTCCACAGGTAATGCGCAGTTTTGCGACAGGTTCGCACAGTCTGGACTAACTGTTCGTAAAGATCGATTTTTGTTCCACTATTCCCAGAGTAGAGGAAATTCGATTCATTTTTTGGACCACAACTTGTTTTAATTTGTTTTCATTTTTGGATCATTGTTGTTTCTTCTTGATTTTTTTCAAACATTTTTATTTTAGCTTATTGAGCCCAGTTTGTAAAATAATTTGAGAAATAAAACAATAATTCAAATATTTTAAAAACTGGGTTCGGTAAGCTAAAATAAAAATGTTTAAAATTAGTCTCAATGGTGTAGAAATAAAAGAAAGTAAACGACTATTTCAAACTTTAGCCAAAATATTCATCAATTTATTGTTTCTCTATTTGTTGGGTAAGAGACACTGTGATTTTGGTGGAATGAACTCGTCTTTGGTTATTTTCAAAAATGGATACACAAAGTTTGTCCTTTGAAACCAAGAAAGAGCAAAAAACGCAACAACAGTTGCTCTAACGTGTTTCGTTAGCTAAGCTATCATTTTCAGAGAGATACTTGCTAAAGAGAACTTGGCTATCAAAACACGTTAGAGCAACCTCTGTTCTGTTTTTTAATGTTTCTTGGTTTCAGGGGACACGACTGTGGTATTAATACAACAATACAATTAGTTAATCTTGGTCCACTAATTTTGTTACTCTAAAGACATACTTGGAGTGATGAGTTCTTCTCTGATAAAAAACTGGGTGATATTTCAACTCCTAACCGCCTCTCCTCAGCAAATCATTAACCATCTAATATATAAATTCTCCTTAAGTGAACAAGTCCAGAATAAAGTTCATCCTGCCATCTACTCCAGATACCGCGCATCCTGAAAACCTTTCCATCCAAATGTTCCTAGCTTCGCAACTCCCGTCCTTTCGGTTACTTGGGACAGATCCTTTCCGAGTAAGATTTCACAGTATTCGGTGTGCCGAAGGCTGTAGCTCTCGTTGTTTTCAGTTAACCGCGCAGCTGGGCGCCATGCACCTGGGAGCGCCCTATCTGTCACCGCAGTACCCTTTCTACCCACAACCCATGATGTCGGCGGTGCCGTTACCCGAATCCGATCATACTTCGAATGCGGCTAGCCCCGAGGATCCGTACCAAACTTACCAGCCGGCGCCACCCAAGTAAATGCTTAACGATGCGCCTTCTACGGCATAAAAAAATAGAAGCGCTTTCGACGTGTCGTCGAAGGGGCTTTCGTCTCAAAGATATCTTATTGATTATTTGAAAACGTAAAAAAGCACTGAAAGTGTCTGATCATTTTACGTGTAGTTTATAGTTATTTATATTTAAGAACAAAAAAAAAAGTCTTTAAGTCTTCAGTTTTTGAAGTTACAGTTACAGATTTTTTGCTGTTGTAAATTCTGATGAGTTTTGTCTTGTTTAATTCTCTAACTTGTTACAAGATGAAAAACGACTGAAAATATGTATAAAAAGTAGGTATTTTTGATACAGTCTGTTCCTAGATTACATTGTATTAAAAATATGTATCGAGTATTTAAAAACAAACAAAAAAAATAGAAATCTGTGTAAGAAAGAGATTATTTTTTGTTGATTTTTCCGCTTAGTGAAATGTGTGTATATAATAAATAAGTGATGCATTTCTTACATGGATGACGAGCTACCACCAACACATTAAAACTAGATGTAGATAAGGACAGTCGAGTGGAAGTGAAATGAAAACTGAACGGCGTTTTTTTCCCCGGTAGATGGACGAACAGTTTAAAATGATCTTCCCAAGCCGTCTTTGCGGCATAGGTTAGGTAAATTTAGTAATTTTATTTTTTGATGAAGATCTTATATAGGTAGTTGTGTAAAATATATACTACGCAAAACGTCAAGATATACGCTCATGAAAGAAAATCAAAGTATTCTTCCTTTTTAAAAAAGAAAACATCTCTAACGTACTGAACTTCCAATATTGTCTCATTTAGTCAGTTATCGCTACTTTAATTGGCTACGATCACACAACAGACTTGACACAAGTTGAATTGAAACCGCTTGGATTTGATTTTTGCTAGTATATGGCGTTACTAGGTTAGATAGTTTATGTTATGGTTCAGTTATCAGGGGCATCAACATTTCTTCTTGTGGGTGATGGTTTATATCTATGACCGTGCGGACACTTTATTAAACGTTTTGACATATCTGAGGGTCGAAATTTTCAAAAAAGTCGCATTTAAGAAGGCAGTTCATCGCCATCTATCCTTGTTTTCACATCCTACTCGCGGTGCTTTGAAGGCATAATAGGGTTATCCTTTGCGAGTCGATTGAACATAAAAATACGACAAAAAATTCGAGAAATTGAAATTCTCAAAATCGATTTGTATTCTAAATGGTCAACATTTTAAACTTAGAAACTTAGAATAACAAATTGGTGTTTTTAAAAAATTTGATCATTTAAAGTCAAAGATATTCAAACAAAATTCTTTTTAGTTCATTTTTCAAATATACTGAATTACTTTAAAGAAGTGATTTTCAAAAGAAAATTCGATTATTTAAAGTCGAAAATATTCAAACAAAATTCTTTCAAATAAAATTTTCAAATATACTGAATTACGCCAAAAAAGGCGTGATTTTCAAAAGAAAATTCGATTATTTAAAGCTGAAAATATTCAACAAATTTCTTTTAAATTAAATTTCAAAATGTAGTGAATTATTATAAAAAAGGCGTGATTTTGAAGAGAAAAAAAATCGCAATTTTGCGAATAAATGAAAAAGACTGAATTTTCGAAAAGATTAAAACTGTCAAAATTTTGAACAAGTATAGATATATTCAAAGCACATGGAGATTTTCAAAAGTGAAAAATATTTAAAAGGAATCAAAGCCTCTAAGAAGTCAAAATTTTCAAGAACATTGAGTTTAAACAAAAATCCGAATTTTGGCATATCAGAATGAAAAGAAAAAATAAAGAAATTTTTAAAAAAGTCAAATGTTTCAAAATAGTCGGAAGTATTCAAAAAGTATCGAGATTTCCAAAAAAAAAATCGAAGCATGCAAAGGATATCAAAAAGGTTCTAAATTTCGAGGTCGAAATTTTGAAATAATAGTTGAAATCTTGTTGTTTAATCAGTACTCATTTTCTGCGTGTCTGTCCACTCTAGTTTTTATTTATTTATTTTTTAGGACAATTTAAAGAGCCGTAATTGTCTTTTAAAAAATTTGGGGTTTGCTGACTCCTAGGTTAGCAGGGTACAAATATGCATAATCCTCACGGGTATTAGGGGGTGTGGGGGTTATTGATCAAAACAGCGGCGTGAAACCGTTGCACTTATTTTTTTTTAACATCTAGTCAAATGTTGATGCCCCCACGATGTTTACAAGTTTCAGAATTATGTAATTACACATTGAATAGTGCCAACAGTAAAATAATTCTAACGTACGAAATACATCTTGTAAGTCTGAAGTGTGGTACAAAAAAAAATATTTTATCCGACGGTTATCAATGACCAATGACGTCTAATTAAAAATAAAGTAAATTTTTGGTAATTGATGATTGTTTTGTTCGATTTGTTGACATTCCAATGTCTAAAATATTTATGTATATGTATTTTGTTTACAAAAGTCTCCCCCCTTTTGTATATATATGTAGTGCAATTTTTTTTGTGTTTAATTTTATATTTTTTCTATATTTATTTATTTTGAAAAAAAAAGTTTTATTGCGTGGGATTCTTTTTTAAATGAATCAGTTCGAATTCGGTGAAATAATTTTAGTCATGTAAATGAAATTTTCGTTCGTATTTTTGTACAGTTTTATGATCGAATCATGATGCGACTGATAGTATTTCATTGAACAACTTAGATTATGTTTACGAAGAAAAATGATTTATTAAGCCTGTAAAATACGAATTAGGCCGCCCGGTTGACGAATTTGATAATCTGGATTTGTAACATTTTCGAAATTTGATATAATTTCAGTTGATTCAAGTTTCTATTGATGAATTAACACTATCAGAATATTTTCAATAATATGAATATAATTGGAATTTAGGTTGAGGTGCCTGTGATCAGGTCAATATTTAACGTTAATCCTGTGTTGTAAATAACTTAAAATTCCGGTGAAATTTCGAAACGTTACGAATCTATAGTATTAAATATGAGAAACCGGGTTTTTCGAATGATCCTACACACATTACAGAACTTGTGCCTTTTCAGAATTTGTCCGTTGACAGGGATATACTGAAAAAAGTATTTTAATATATTTTTTTATTACTCGGTGTTGCGCATTTAAAAACCGACAACCAAATTTTTCAACTTCTAGTTGTTTCTATGTTTGTAGAAGACACGATCGATTTCCGTTTCGATTCCTTACTTTGGAGGCCAGGGTATTTCTTTATTTCTATAACGACACCGCATATAATCGCTGCTATTGCAGTCCTGTCAGTGTCTAGCTAAAGAACGCCCTCCATCCGAATTATTTTTCATTTTTTGTGTGTCATAGTTGAACTAAGCTAACTAGAAATTTTAATATTATACTCGAGCCGTAGGCACAAATTCAAGGAATCCAATTTATATGATACAGTCGCCCCTTACAAGTATTCTGTAATCGAGTCTCGCGCTTCGGGGGTTCCCGCGTCGTTTCACATTGATATTGAATGACAATAAACTTTGGATTATCAAAAATTAACCCAAATTTTATGTTCAGCATGACGGAATTGCTTTGACGCGTTTGATAGTTGGGTTTAACAGAATTATGGATGCATCCATTTTTTTACATCAGTTCGACCGCATTAGACACATATTAACACTTTTTGCACTCTAAATCCATAAAAAATTATGGAAATAACTGTTATAATCATAAAGTTATGGTTTGATTATCATTATTACACATCGTTTTGCGCCAGACTTTCACGACGAGCAAGTTTATTATTATTATGATGGCAAAATTTGACATTACTTTTACAGAAATACTGACCATACAATTAACTTTTAATTGACGACATAATCGAATTTGATTTTTAAGTACAATCTGCCCACAAAAGATAAATCTGTTTGCATCTAGAAAGCATTTCGAGTGTAGAGTAGAATGAGTTCCGGTTGTATAAACTTTAAGTGAGAAAATAAATATCTCTTTGCATGCTACATCAAACTAGTACTTTTTAGTATTCAAATGACGCTAAAGCACTACTATGAAAAATTGTGAAAATGCGTACGACTCTGACTATACAAATAATAAACGTAATAAATAAGAGTTAAAGATCCATGCTCTTGTGTTAACAACTCCAACGTAGTATGTTGGATTTCCTGATAAACCGATTTGTTTATTATATGTTCATTATTTTTTATTTTAATGAACTTTAACAACTTGAAATGCTAAATTTGTTACAACTGCATGAAATATAATGCAACATAATAAGAAAAGTAGAGAACTAAGCATTGTTACTACACGAACGCTATACCTTAATCAACTGTACTAATCCACCATAGTCCAGCAGTAAAAACAATTTACGTATCTAAATTTTAAACGTTTAAATCATGATTTAAATCAAAATTTCGCCCGACTCGGCTAGTTGCACATAAAATGCAAAAACAGATAGATGTGGAAAAATAGCCAGCGACTCTCCTGGAGAAGTTTTCGTTTTTGAAAATTTTAACAGGGTAACGTGTAATTTCCTTCCGGAGGACCCGCGCTCGATCAAAGTTTAAAAGCAATGTCAAATTTTGCATGTTCCCGGTCGATTTCATCGTCGGCGTTCGGCGCGCGCCTAACTTACTCCCTTACACCCTAATGAGACTTTCAAATACAGAATCGAAATGGTGCTAATGAAATACCAAAAACTATATCAGGATTATATTAATAAAACACTTTGTAGTGGTGTTTTTCGATTCAATATAATTGTAAAGGGAAATTGTGAAAATAGCTGCTACCAAATATTATTATTGACGTAAACCAACTGATTGAAGTTTTTACATTGTTATTTGATAAAACTCGTTTTATTTTTCTTATACCGCATACTATTTGATGGTATATAAATATTTTTAGACCATATATCAAGAAAGCGACTACCTATAAGTCTAGTTGGAGACGACTCCGAAATTTGTAAAAAGTAAGGCGGTTGACCGCCGCTTCTAATTTTAAGATAGCTCGTAGTGTAGCTTAGAGTGTGTAGATTAGTGGTAGAGTAGAGAAAAATTTAGTTATTAATCTAGACGATAGTCCTAGCTCGTAAGTAAACATAGTTTGATAGTTTCGACTGAAATTTGCGAAAGATCTTAGTTAAGTGTTATATATATAGATATATTTTAGTTCCGAGGAGACAGTTATTTGGCGAACGATTGATTCATGTGCAATGTGATTGAGAAATAGCTGAATTTTCGGAAAATACGATTAGTCAGATGCGTCTTTGCAAGTTTCAGTCGATCTCGAAGGTTTATTGCCTCATCAAAGAGAACCTAGGCTAAGTAAATGTTTTTTATTGTTGTTTAAGTTAAAATCTATGTTTGTTTAATTTCTTTTTTATTGTAAGTCTTCTTGTGTTGGTAAATTAAATTGTATTTGTCCAGGATACGGAGTCTTATTCCACCACTTTTCTAAAAATTCACCTCCTAGGTTAAGATTGTCACCTCTCTGGTCTGATCTGGAGAGTTTGAGTTTTAGTAAGCGAGCTCCGAGCTTATTATTTCTCAAGATTGGTTAATTCGAAGCTGAAGAGCTTTTTTAGTCATTTACATTTTTAATAAATAGGGGGCACTTAAAAGTTTCTTGCACAAGGGCCTATTGG
This sequence comes from Dastarcus helophoroides, assembly GCA_028583605.1. Classification (NCBI taxonomy): domain Eukaryota; kingdom Metazoa; phylum Arthropoda; class Insecta; order Coleoptera; family Bothrideridae; genus Dastarcus; species Dastarcus helophoroides. Next base: position 43,969,662 of record CM053328.1, read on the forward strand.
CCCCTAGATAGACTCTGAAATTCATTCTTATAGATGAAAAACTGTACCAGAATCAATTGGTAAAAAATCAGTTTCCAGTAGAACAGATGGAAACGCGGGGGAATCAATTCTTGTAACACTGAAAGGAAGCTAGCAATTATGCACTTGTGCTTCAGTGTCTACGGATTATGAATATTATATATAAAAAAAATTTCAAGAAATTTTATATATAAAATTTTTTTAAAAATCAATATTTAAAAAAATCAAAACTTTGAAGAAAAGTCGAAATTTTCAAAAAAACAAAAATTAAAATTTTCAGAAAAGTTTGTCGAAACGTAGAAAAATGTCGAAATTTTCAATAAAAAGTAAAATTTTTCAGGGTGGAAATACCGAAAAAATGTCGAAAGTTTAAAATCAGGATTTTTAAAAAATCTAATTTTCGAAAAAAACAAACTTTGAAACGTCGAAATTTTCAAAAAAGTAGAATTTTCGGAAAAGTCGAAATTCGGGAAAAAATGCCAATTTTCAAAAAAAACTGAAAATTTCGAAAAGCGAATATTTTGAACATGAAATTGCCAGAAACATCAAAAACGTGGAAAAAAGTAAGAAATTTTAAAAAACTAAACTTCAAACGTTTTTTAAAAGCCAAAATTTTATAAAAAGTTGAGATTTAGATAAAAAAAAACTCATACTTTTGAAATGAAAACGACATTTTGAGAAAACCGCAACCATTAAAAAACCCCGACATTTTCACAGCCAAAAATTAAAAAAAGAACCTGAAAAATTGAACCAAAATCGAAATTTCTAGAAGGCCAAATTTTTTAAAAATCAGATAGTTAGAATATTGGAAATATTTCAAAATAAATTCTGTCAAACTGACCCACTTTCTTATATTTAGATGTTTGTATCATGTGGAAACGAAGCTAATATAATATAGAAGTATTCACTTCAAAAAAATCAACATTTTCAAAAGTAGGAGCTGGCTGTATACCGCATCAGCTTTATTGTTCAATAATGACAAAAAACTTTTCACATCTTAAACATTTTCCTTAACAATTATGTATAAATTTAAATTATATTTGAAAATCTTAGCCGGATTAGACAGATGTCGGATTATCCGAGTGTTGCAAAGGTTTTAGGAATTGTTATTAAATGTCCGGAGTGACGCAGTGGTAGAGCAATCGACTAGTAATTCAAATCGCCCTTTTTGGTAACTCAATATATATAAGTATATTACATATATGGCAATTCCATGCATTTTTCCCTATCTGTAGTCGCTTGGTGCGCCTAAAGAAGTTTTCTCTTCAAAAAAAATGTGCTGTTTAATATTTATTGATTTAAATATAAAAAATATAACAAGTTAAGTTGATAATACAAGAGGGTGTTGCATTCGGTGAGCTTTGAGGCAGTCAACTGAACAAAATCTGTTGCCCATGTATTCAAAAGGTACTTTTCCTGTAATATCTGAAGCACATAAAAAGCACCTGGATACGACTTTGCCCGTTTGGCCCAATATTCTTCGTTCCGCAGCCAACGCTCGCTAAAAACGTACACTCGCATTTAAAAACTACTTTAAAAATATATTTTACCTTTTCTCTATCACTTAGCTTAAGAAATCTTTCCCTTTCAGCTTCTTCTTGACGCTTGATTTCGGTAGCTTTCTTTTTAATTTTTTCCTTCTCTTTTTTGACCTTTCTCTGAGCCTTTTTCTTTTCTGCCAGTTCCTCGGGTGTTAGACTATTAATCGGTATTTGTGCCTAAAATGACAAGCATCTTTTTTTAAAATTAAGTTTTTGAAAACCAGACTATGAAAAAGCTATTAGTTAACGTTAATATTATACCTTATTATAATTGTATTTAGTTGGGTTTTCCCTCGCATATTCTTTTAACGCTTCCCTTATATCTTTGCTTTGGGTGCATGTATAAGCTGTGTGGTTCGTTTTATTTTTCAGGCAGGGATTCGCTTCGTTTTCTAAAAGAAAGCGCATCATCTCGACGTGTTCGTTTAAGCAAGTGATGTGAAGCAAAGAGTTGCCCTCTTCGTCCAAAATTTCGTTTATAAACGCCTCTCGTACGTCATTTTTATCATTATCTTCGCTAAACTTGAGACGCTCCTCTAATAGTTCCTTCAGTTGCACAACATTCCCTCTATGTAAAATATCTAACAAGTTTTTCTTTCGCCGCTCCTCTTGTTCGCGCAATTTCTTCGCTTTACTTTTTTTGGGTTTCTTTTTCTTATGGATTTTCTTTTCTCGAGGTTTTAGTCCGACGCTCATTTGTTCCAACTGTTCGAAAGATACTTCGCGGTCGGAAAGTTTCAAATCGTCTTCCTCCGTTGGACTGTCGGATTCGCTATCGCCATCATCTTCTGGGGAACTCGATTCTATAGGACAGGGGAGAGCACGCTCGATCCGTTCTCTAGACTTTGAGCGATGAATGTTAGACGTTCTGGTTTTGTTTTTTCGGGCGTCTAAAGTAGTTTGTTTTTCTATGTGACTCGAAGCTGCCTCCAAATTAGCTGAAACGTAACTTAACTGCTCAAAGTAACAATTAACAAAAATCATGTCATCAAAACAGCATTATGCCTTTAATCATATTCATTTTTTAGCCATAACGAACTCAAAGGTTTATATCAAATAATGTTATAATATAATATTTTAACTTCTGTTGACTAATGTTACCGTTGGCTCAAAAAATCATATTAAATGGATAAAATAGAAAATTGTCCGCTTACTGTAAACTTGAACAGAAGTTAATAAGCTGTGTACTCTTTTAACTTCGGTGAAAGTCGCTCTTCGAGTTGAAAACGGAATGGTTCTTAATCTGGAGTCTGACCGGTTCAACAAAGGAGAATTTCCGGCAAAGAGAACGGATCTGTTGTACGGACCAGAAGCTCTGTAGAAAATTAAACTACTGTCGGCGATTTCTTTGTTCCACTGCTCTACGATGCTTCTGATATGCTAAAAACAAAAATGAAGTTGAGTAAATTTAGAGAAAAAAAAATAAACAACTAATTTTTTATAACACGAGTGGATTCGACAAGAATTTTGAAATTAAACCAACTGCTTCATTAAAAAAAGCTTAGACAACTTTTTTACCCTTTCGATAACTTCTCTTTGATATTCTCTCCTTTAGAGAAAATATTGCCGCATGTTAACGATAATGAATTAACCAAAATAAACAGCGGTTTGAAAAGATTATCTAAACTTTAAGCATTAACTTTTGGAGTCAACAAGAGGCTAAAAAGAAGAATAATACTTATGATAATTTCTGAAAACAACAAACATATATTTTTTGATATGGACCAAATATTATTTAATATTCAAAAACGTTTTTGTTATCCTTTCAACTTCTGCTTTTATATATTTGCCAAATTACATTTTTTAATATTTTATTTTATCTCTTAAATTTGGATTTTTATATTTGATGTAGAATTTAACTTTTTCCTTTAGCATATATTGGAAAGATCTTGTTATTTAACATATTATCAGTATTTTTTTCCCGAAATTTGTTAATAACATTCAATTATTTAAATATAATTTATACATGTTTTTTTTCTAAAAATATATAAAGAAAAAGTTATTTCATAATAATTTATAATCAAAGTCTCTTATTTAATATACCTACATACATAAGCTTCAATTTTAAATATTCAACTATTATCTCTCAACTTTCAAAAAATAAATAATAACGTCAGGATGAGGAGGTATTTGCGAGCCTAATTATTATAATTCACTTGCAGTAAGTATTTCTGCTGATTTAGTGAAATTAGTAATTGGCGTACCTGGACAAGAGCCTGTTCGTTATAACGTCTAAGCGAAGCCCCCGCGCTTTTAGGATGGGAACCGCCCGATTTGCCATCTCTGGCGCTCTGCGACCCTCCCTGCCCTTGTCTAACCGTGTAGCAATGAAAAGTTTTATGTAAAATTGGGTTGTCACCTTGGAAAACGGCCCCGGCAAAGTGGCCTCCTCCCAACATCAAAACAGTCCACTGTTTATTCGTCGCGACGCATTTCGTTAGACGGTTGGCCAAATCATCCTCACATTCTTCTTCCTGCGAAAACAAATTTTGATCTATCTCATCATTAAGTCACTAGAGGGAATATATCGATGGAGCGCGTTTTTTACCTTACGTTCAAATATTAAACTCTTATAGATGGAAAATACCGTTCCAGAATCATTTTGCAAAAATATTTTTCCTTGCGCTGTTATGTAGGAATCTAACGTTTCTTCTTCCTTGTCCGTATCGGAGCCGGATATGCTGGAAACCTCGTCTAGAAACGACGTATTAATACTCAAATTTAAATAACGTTAATCTTTGTACCGTTTTGATTTTTCTTCTCGAATGCCTCCTCCGTAATTGGTTCTCTCGAATTTAGAGACTGTTTTAAATTGTATCGATGCCAATCTAACTTATAATGTTCCCTTTGTTGATTACTATCAGTGAATTCGATCCGGCAATAGGAACAGGACAAGCTGCTCGATTTGATCCATGGCACTTGTGCAGTCTCTAAAGCAAATCGTTCAATGCTAGTTTAAAACGATAAAGCTGCCTCAAAGTATGGCAATAATAATGGTTACCTTCATTATCTGTTGTTTCCAATAAAATATTCTTTATATCGTTATTTAAAAGTACATGGAATTTATCATCAAAAATGTTTAAGGTTTCCATAATCTAAAACAAGTTTGAAACTGATTAGAAGCAAATAATAATTCTACTTATCAAACTTCTATGCAAATACATATATTTAGCTTATTTAATGCAAATTTGCTAAAAATGTTGAGTTTTTTAATCGAGGTCCCGCATTTAATTTCAAAACTTCAACATTAATAATAATAATAAAATTTCTATTTAATTTTTTTTATAATTTCGATCGTAAACACAAACCTTTTGATTTTTTTGTCAAGGTATTGACGTTTGGGTGCAAACTAAAGAAATTTATTTAAACTTCGGGTTTAGTTCAAACTGATATTTCAAATACTTTTTCAAAAGACTAATTCCAAAATATTGAATTTTTTCCAAATTTTAATTTATTGTTTTTTCCTACTAAAATTTCCATTGTAAATTCGAGATTTTGATGAACAGGAAATTGGGCAATGTATTTCAGAATATTAATTAATTTCGATATTTTGTCTTTTTTGCACAATGTCGATTTTAGACTTGATATTTTAATGTTGAGATTTTTTAAGTGTGACTTTTTTCTTACAATTCCAAGTTTGAATTTTTAGTTAATGCTTTTTCCTAAAATGTCAATTTTTCAGATTGTTAGGTAATAGGTTTTAAAACTCGATTTTTTCGTTTCTTTCCAAAGTGTCGTATTTAAAGTCAAGTTTATAAATTTTGTTTACTACGAAATTTCGATTTTTTCTAGATATTTTTTATTAAAAATGTATATGCATTTGCCCAGAAAGCTTTTAAAATTACTGAACTTTTATCATTAAAAAATACTTTTATAAGATAAACAACTTGTAAATAATACTTTATTTTGTCATTAACATTTCAAATACAAAGGGTAAGTAAATAGTCTACTACATAAATATTAATATAAAAATTGTACTTTTTAACATATAACTGTATTAACATTATACACTGATGCAATATATATCTATGATATATATTAAAAATAGTTGCCTATGTGTAGTAGCAAAATTCCAAACATGTATTAAAACTCTATTGAAACGCCTTTCCAAAGTGTGTAGCAAAATACAAGAAATCCGACAATTATGGCAAAAATGTAGTTTAAATGGAAGGCTCGTTGCGTTCTAGCACTGTAAAAGAGAAATTTGTGTTATCCATACCACATGATTAAATGAATTTGACAGTGAATCTAATTTCACACCTGTACTTGGTCGGTGATAGTGGACTTGGAGGATAAATTCCTGGGACGCTCGAGTCCAAATAAACCATCACCCAAGTGAAATAAGTGGTCAATAAACCACACAAAGCCGGTAACCAGTATCGACTAAATCTAGCAGCATTTTTCCAAGCATATGTTAACATGAGTTCCCCATCGGTGGTAATTTCTTCATAAGAAACTAACCTCCTTTCAAATAAGACGTTTTTCAAGCTTTCATCTAGAACCATAACATCGCTAATTGCATAATATTATGTAGTGCCACATTTGCGATACTTACGGTTTCTTTCGTACAATTTCGCTGTTATTACTACCATTGAAAGTATAATTCCCGAAAGAGCTAATTTTCTTTCGGAAATTATGGGCTCTTCTTTATGGTTATTAGGCCGTCGCGGCGTCGATTCATAGTAACCATTGGACGCTTTATCACTTATTGCTTTTCGAAACATTTAACGAAATTTGATTTAACTGGCGCTTTAGATCCGATCACAGGGGTTTAAGTAAAAAATTGAGATGCACACTTGGTTGCATACAAGAATTAGTAATATCTAAAAATATTGACTTACCCCTACTTAATCAGTGTTGACGTTTGTTGTTTTGTTGACAATGCACCACAGTCACCAAGTCACCAAACTACAAATACGGCCTATATGGACTAGATTGCACAATGTGACAACACTCCACGCTACAAGCTGCAATGTTCAACTGTGGTTTAGTTGAACTACATCATAGGTAATGAACTACATGGTAGGTGAAATAATGATACTAATGAAATCACTTTCACATTTAATTCAATACGCAAGCGCAATATTCGTTCAATTTAATATTCATTGTTAGATATTAATCTTTGATTATAGGCGTTGATTGAATATATCAACGGTATTTAATTATTATTATATTGCCCGCAAACTATTTGTAGATTGCCAATAAATATCTCAGATGTATAAAGTGTTGTCTACCCAACATTAAGTTATCTTTCCACTTACCTGTGAAATATTTGAAATTCAAATTCAAATGATTCAATCGTCACATTTAACAATTTTTTTCTTACATTAAATAAATCGCTGAAACTACTAAAAAATATAATATAACAAATATATATTTTGTGGAAATAGCTATGAAGTACATTGTACGCGAAGTGGTGTGCAGTCGTGACTAGGGATGATCGATATTCATCGATGGTGTATGAACATCGATGTTTAGTGGAAAAACATCGATGTTTTAATATCGATCTTGTTTTCGATAATATTGACACATCGATATTATGAGAATAAAATCGGAACATCGATATCAATACACTCTAAGTCTAGAGCTATGCCATCTAGCGTGATTAGGTGTAACAAATGTTCCTGATTAATGTTATTATTGTATTATTTCACCTTCACCCAATTTACACTAGATTTCGCTGATCGATGTAACCAAATTGAAACTAACAAAATAAAAAAACTGCCAATTTTAAGCCATGGTCAATTTTTTTCTAATCTAAGAATAAGGCGGGGGCGAATGTTAGTATAAGTTAATTTTTTTTTGTAATGAAACTTCAAAAACACATAACAGGTAGAGTAAATGTGCCCCATATTGTACTCTATGTCTGTCCAGTAAACTCAAATTTTGCAGTAATGTAACCCTATAATCTACCATAAATTTGCTTACGTCGCTTACTAATGTGTACCTTATAATAAAATGGATTGTTTTTGTTTTTACCTAAAACATCGATGTTTTCGAACATCGATATTTTACTTTCGATATTCATCGTACATCGATACTTTTGGACCGATGTTAATATTGATGTCGATATCGATATTTTTCTAATATCGATCATCCCTAGTCGTGACTTATAAAGGTGCAAACCAGCGTCGCCAACCTTGTCATAGAGTAAAACCCATAGAGAAACTAGTTTCTGGTAAAACCAGAGTGTATTCTATGTTTTGTGGTGTATTCAATCAACGACCATAGTAAAACTGCGAGACCAAGAAAAAAGATGCAGAAAACTGGAAATCTTTAAGATAAAAAACTGTAAATGTGCAGTTTTTGTTTAAGTCAGTGTTGTGGCTTTTGTAAAAACAGGAATTAAATCGAAAAAGGAGCAAATTCGATTTTTCCGGATTTAAAGACCAAACCATTTTAAATTTCTATTCTTTGGATTGTAATGCATTTAAAAAATGTTACTCACATCCACTCTACTAACTAAAGAAATGAAGGTAACACTACTTTATTTTATAAATTCATATTTTGATCAACTTTTGTAACAATTCAAAATTTATAAAACGCATTAAAGGTTCTTCAATTCCAGAAACATTAAATATCGGATTTTGAGGTTAAACATAAAATTTTGACAAGTCAAACCATAAAGGTGAGGTCAGTCAAACCCTCAGAAAACAGTTGAAATTTTTAAAAATTTTGGTCATAGAAGGTAAAAATGTGTATAAAAAAGATCGATGTTGAGGAAAATAACGTAATTTCCAAAAGAAGGGCGAAATTTTGAGAAAACAGTCGAAATTTCGGAATAATTTTGAAATTGAGAAAAAAAATAAGAAAATTTCCAGAGAAAGTCACATTTTAAGGAAAAAATCGAAATTCAAAAGAAACTGTTGAAAAAAATGATCGAGTTTCAAAGAAAAAAAGGAATTTTGAGGAAAAAGACGAAATTTTGAGAAAAACATAAATATTGAAAGAATCTAAATTTTGAGATAAGGACAAATTTTGAAGGGATAGTTGGGATTTCCAGTAAACATAAAGGATCGGATTTTGCGATAAAGATGAAATTTCTAAATTGTATTTTGTATCTTGTACGTTGTATCTTGTAATTTTGTGTTTTATATTTTATATGTTGTATTTTGTATTTTATATTTTGTATGTTGTATTTTGTATTTTACTTATGTTATCTAATGTTAACAATAGAGCATGTTGTTAACGAAATTAGCGTGATGGTAACCCGAAACGATAAGTTTATCCCCTATTCAAATTCGCTAAACGCGTCTAAAGAAGTTTTCACTTCATCAGAAACTTCAGGTCTATTTATTGTTTAATTATTCAGCACATAACTTTCTTCAGAATAAATTATCAGCTAACACTTTAGGGAGAAATGGGAATGATAATATCTTAACACATTTCAGACGATTGATAAAATTAAAAGTCATTTTAAGGCAGGTTTTGAAGATTGATGACTGGAGAGAAATTGCATAGAATCCTGCGAAAACGTCCTAGAAAATTTCTTATCAAAGATTGTCTTTTATCGTTACTCTGCTAGTTTGCAAGCACACTTAAAACGAAAACAAGAAATATTTATCCGATAAAGCGAAGGTCGAATATTTTTCTTATTATTCACCTCGAGGAAAATGACCAAAAACCAATTTACACAGAAAACATTCATTGGCCGCCTTTTATCATTATCGATAGATAAGTCCCGTAGGTAGAAGTAGAAAGGTTGCGTCGCCGCATTCTCCTAGACACCATCGTCGACGGTTCGCTCTTTCCCTCCTTCAGTTTACGACGTGTGACCGTCGAGCTTGGCGCAAACCGAAACGGACGCTCGCTTCCAACGAACAGCGCGTGTCGTGAGAAAATCCACCACAGTTGACTCATCGTCGCTAAAATAATCCGGCCTCTTTTGCATAAAGAAATGCGGTGTTAACTCGAGTGCAAAATAACGAGTAAACGACATGTCGATGCATAAGGAAGTCGGTTTGACCGATTTCGTCCTTTTGGACGAGATCAACTTGGATAATTTCATGAAAAATTTGGAATTAAGGTGAGTGAGTTCTCTCTGTGTGGTGGTTGTGCGTTGTGCGAATATGTACCGGTAACCGGTGCAGGTTACTAACCGTTTCGAAGGAGGGCGGACCTTTTTTGATGACAGGTGACCGTCTTTTGTTTAATAACAAAAAGTATTACAAGGCGCACTACGTGTTTGGAGTTGTAACACTATTTATTGCTAATAAAATAATCTTATGCATTAGTAATAACACGTTTGGACAACTTTTCGAATTCCTACATGTATATATTTTAGACTCGAAACGGTTTTTTATTTATTTACAGTAACCGGTAGGTAACAGAGAGCGTTTCATAAAATCGAAAGCTGGCGTTAATGGTGGTGATTAAGGATGGAATTATTGGTATTTTTTTATTTGAGGAAATATGCGACTTCCTCCATTGATAAGGTTACCGGCTTTTTCGTTACAATAGTTTCTTATTGACAAAGGTTGTTGTAAAGTAATTGAATTCAGCAAGCTTATTGCATGTAATAATGATTCTAATTATGTTTGCTCGTTTGCACCTCAACGTTGCTAGACTTAATTACAGTTATCAGTTTTATTGATATTGACGTATTCACTAATCATCCCATTTTTTATTAAAGATTATTAGAATTTTTCACGTTTCTTCAATCACATTGATTACTGACGTCCAAACATAAATTTTTATTTACAAATAATTTAGATCGAGATAATTGGAGTCGTTCAATTAAAATTTAGAAATTTAAAGATTTAAATTTTCCCTGCCACTTTGGTGCAGTTTGGCTCAATGGTGGGTGAAGGGGTTACGTATCGCTTTCATATAAATTCGTCCACAAAAAAATAAACAATTTTGGAGACCGCCGACAGAAGCGAAATTTAAAACTAGTTTGGTTCGAACACTAGTAAAAGTCAGTCAAGGGAAATATTTTAAAATGAATACTGTCAAAATGATCTTCCTTTTTACATCTGGTTGGTGGATGCTTGTATCGTGTGAAAATGAGTAATATTTATTGACAATGAAATACACTTTAATCGTTGAGTGATATCACTCAACGCTTTAATACCATCTAATTTTAATATTTGGGGAGTTTGGTAACGTGTGATGGTGAGGTGTGGTGGTCACGTAAAACCACAAGTCTACCCCTTACTATCCAAAATCGTTCAACGCACCTAAAGAAGTTTTCATTTCAAAATTAAAACATTCCCATATTATTATAACTAAATTAATACACAAAGTTATAGTTTTTTCACGGTCCACCATTGAGATTAAAATCACATCAAATATTGTTAGAAATACTGAAAGTGTCCATACTTTTTACAAATAGTCATCAAAAATCTCCTTAAGCTGTTTCGACTAACAAATACGCCACTGTTTCTTATGTCTCATGAATTAATTATACACTATGTACTTATATAGTGTATAATATGTACATATAAATTAGTTCTTTATGTGTTAGATTCTTTCTTTCTTTCCTGTAAAAGAAATTTCTGCTAATCATTGGGTAAAGCAACATTTGCAAACCTTAGAAGTGTATACAAGTAAAGTTATCTTCAGCAGAAATCGACTATTCTTACTTAGATGGGCAGTGTTAATGAGAAAATGTTACTTGTTAGTTGCGGTCTTACATTTACCAATTTAACTAATGCAACTAAGTCGATGACATTACTTCGTCTAATTTCATAATTCAACATAACACTAAATGGACAATATTTCCCTGCCAAGTCATTTTAAAATTGTGGTTTTCGAATTTTTTTATTATTCTTTTAACCGAATATACTAATAAAAACTGGGGCGCATGAAATTCCTTTTTTAAATGTAATTTTTATTAGCTTAATGAAACATAACAGTCATTTGAAAACTAAATTTATTTAGCGATGTACCTAGGATGGGGTGGGGTTGCCAAATAATTTTTGAATAACTTTTGATGAAACAAACAAGAACGTTCTGCGCTTGCCTCTGTCAAAGTAATATAAAAAAAACATAGGAAATTGCGGTGGAGCTGGGCAGATTAGGTGGGTCTTATTTCTTCACATACGTCCACCCTTACATTGGCAGATTCATCATAATAATGCAAAAAATTGATATAAACACCTACAAATTTTTGTGACAAACTAGAGCAGCGACACCCCGTGGAGTCTGGATTTATCATAGAATGGATATATAAGGCGGAAATGAATGTTTTTCACTATAACAAATGTATGAATAGAACAATAAATTTAAAAATATGGTGATTTCCTCATTCTTTATATCGGTGTTTCCCAAACTTTCGATATTTGTGTACTTCTTCCACATTTTTGAGGCTATGAACATCGCTCACACGAAAAAAAAAAAAATAGTTAGCAATGGGGACTGCCGACAGAAATGAAATATAACATAATATAATTTTGATCGTAATTGCCGATTTGGTTGCTTAGTCGTTTTATCTTGACATATTTTGTTTATTTTTTTTTTATCTTCGTTCATGACTCTTTAACGTCATGAATCTTTAACGTGTCTAGAATTTCACGCATTCCTCATTTTATTTTATTGAATTAATACGTTCTCCTACATATTAATTACCTTTTATTACATATTCAGTAGATTTATCAAATGTCCCTTATTAATTTGACCAGGACCGGATTTGGACTTAATTGGGTCCTAAGATAATTGAGATATGAGGCCAGAGTTGTATTGCAAAATAAATATTAAATTTTGTCGCTAGCAAATTAAAAAAGTCATCGTGCCATAGCCTAGACAATTTCTGGTTTCGACGGGACGTTACAATTTTGGTGAAACAAGGCAATTATTCAGCAGGGCCTTCCTTACACCAACAATTTTATCGACGAAGGTTCTCACCCCTGCTTTATTTTTTCTCTATGGATAACACTGTATGTCAAATTTTGGGAACCCTAAGCTATACCTTGTCTGGCTTATACGTAACACCAGCACTGAATTCGACACAGGAAAACTTTCAACTTAACTGTGCGCCTTAATTACGAATTAAAAGCCTTTTTTCGATTTAGAATATGAACTCTCATCGAAAGCCTCCAAAGTGTCTAATGCATTAAGAACATTTTCTTGTTAAATCGCTACTTAAATGCGTGAATGACTTGCAGCCTTTCAGTGCATAAAAGCAGGAAATAGCGCTGTTAAGCGGCTATTCTAATAAAATCGCCGTCGAAGGCGAAAAAAATCCAAATATCCGGTATTTTAATCTGCTCGACGGCATTGGAAAAAGACTATTGACTATTAGATAAGACCAATGGGTGTTTCACGAAACATCGGAAATTTATTATCGATTGGTTTTGCCGTGATATTCGACGCGGAGCGCACCTTTGTTATGTTTAGGATTCGAAACGGGTCGCGGACCACGAATTGCATCTAGAAAGTGAAGTTTTTGATGAAAATTAAAAGGGCAGCGGTATACATGTGAAACTGCTCATGACACGACAACGTCGCTCTGTTGGAGCGGGTCTATTGACCTTTTAACCCGCCTTGGTAGTAGACCATAAGAGTTACATTCGTCTTAAATTTTGTTCTCTCTTGTTTAACATTAGATGTGGCCATTATTAGAAAATGAAACAGTATTTTATTACACGCTTCATCGCACGCACAGCACAACAAAAACAGCAGTTGTGAATTTTTAGTCATTTTGGGGGTTATTTTTTTAATTTTTGGTTTAATAGTTAAAATAATTACTTCTTTGGTTACCCGAAACTGAAACATTTTAATATTGGTACATGTTTGGGTTCGACTATAAAAATGACGTGAATTGAATCGCTTTATTTAGGTAAAAAAACAGAACTTAATACCAAAACAAATAACATGAATTACGGAGGGGGAGTATCATCTATAGCTATATGTATTTAACACTTTTTTCGTCTTGATAAAATCTCTTTTATATTCTTAACTAGATTGGGTGGTCAGTAAATCTACACGTGCACATGGGTCACTTCGCGACAACAACTCTCAGACATATTCCATTAAGGGATCTATACAGATAAGGAAAACTTTTTATTGTTCTTGTAAAATGCTAAGAATTGCCCCTTCCATAGTTTTCTACGGCCGCTGAACGTATTTCCCCACTTTGACGCAGCATGGTCGTATCTTCCAGTTTAGAAGTTAGAAAAAACTCGTCGAGAGTTTTACAACAGACTGGAATATCGTTTAGCACAGTCTGGCGGCCTATTTGAACTCCTTATATTGTAATGTTTAAAGAGTTATTATGTTATGTTCTTCATTAGAATTATTATTTATTTTGTTCAAGAAATCTCGTTTATTTATTTTGGTTATCAAAGAAAATTAGTTTTATTTTGTCTCAGACGTTGATTAAATCAATGGACTAAAAGAACAAACAGCATGTGGTACGCAAATTTTATTAAAATTGTTGCCTGCCAGTAGTAATCCCGTAACAAAACACGTTAGAAGCTATGACATACTACTGAAATCTCCACCAGTACTGATCGCTGCGCTCTGCGTTGAATTGTTTACACCGGTGTAGGAGAATACAAGGCGCCGCCCATCTATCCCACTATTAGCTCTCAATTTAAATCTCTCATTAACATTCTCCCTGTGGGCAGTGTTTGACTTTCCTGATCTGTATATCAGTTCGTTGGATAAATATTCGTGAGCCGTCCCAAGTTTGATCAAATACGATAAAGTAGTTTTCTTCTGACACATAGTTAATAGATAAATACATAATTAAATTGAATAGGAGGTTTCAATTTAACATACCTATCGCAGGACCAGGTTTTTGCTTTTTATCACTTAAACTATTCACTTATTTTTGTTAGGTGACTAGTACCTTTTTCAAAAAATGATTTACAGCAAATTTAAAATCGAAAAGTAGTTAAATAATTTGTTTATCTTATCACTTTCTATTTTTGGCGATATATTAGAGAAAATAAAATTTAATTACATGTCTCAATTTTATTATTTTATGAAGGTAATCTAGCGATTGCGCCAATATACTTATTTGTTGGAAAAACAAAATTGTCATCACTGTAATACTGAAAATGTATATTTTTATTTTTTACTTAATGCCGAGATTAGATAATTGAAAGATAACTGTCTGCTGTCGAATTTATCTAGATTGTTAACTAGTAGAAATTATGAAACTATTAGGAAGATGTCGATTTATTTTCGATTTTTATTCCCATAAGTCCAAAAGAAGACAAATATACAAATAGGTATACATTTTTTTTTCTTCAAATAAACACTGCGGTTGCAGGACTGTGAATCATCCGATGCCCTCGATGACTAATCGATTATATTTTCATGCAGTATTATCTGATTATTGTTTAATAATAATAATCAGATAATTCTGCATAGTTAGAGAATATAATGGGTAAAATTATTAGCGAATTGGTTATGGACTTTTGGCGAATGATTCCAAAGGTACTTAAACATTCGATAATTTTTTTAAAGACTAACTAAACGTAGCATTGATCCCAATTATTCATTCAATTCGGTCTGCTATTGCAAACTAATTTCCATATATCAGTCACCTCTGCCACCAGTGACATTGAAAATAATCTGATGACATCAGCAAGTTGATGATTCACGCTACATAGACAAGAAACACGTCTATATTACCGATTCCTGCGATCATCTTGAAGGCATTCCATCATTTTCAAGGAAATATGTAATTCTATTATTAATAGATGCGTACCGAAATAAATTGAAGAGGAATTATTGCACTAGCATCATCCAATCTGTCGACTTTCCAAAGTCGCCGTTTAGGATTACAAAAATACCAAATGTTGCTCGATCAAACTATCAACCTACACTCGATCGAATACTAAACGGCTATTGCCCAACACATGACCCCCTGAATGAAACCGAACATATGGATTCAATATTTACTATAGTTAACTTGTTAACAGAACGACTTCAGCTTGAAGGTTAACGAATGTTTTGTTTTTGGATTCTCAAGGTATCACCGTCTTTGTTTGTAAACTGGATTACGTTTTGGATATTGATTTCTTTTGATAATCAGAAGTTTTATCCATTTATTATGTAGCTCTTTGCGGATTGATAAGAGTAAAATAAAATCGGTGGTGGTGGCGGTTAACCTCGGAATTACGTCATTTGTGGCGGCCATTTTAATGGCGATAATGCCAAAATTATCGCATTTTTGGGAATGTTTGTTTTCATTCAAGTCTTAGCTTTACATTTACATTTGCATACGTAATAGAATTTTCTTTTGTGGAACGGACTGATCCTGGGTTATCTTCATTAATTGATATAAAAATCTTGTCCCCTGAAACCAAAAAAGATTAAAAAACACAACAACAGTTGCTCAGAACATTGGTCGTTGTTTTAGAGAAAAAAACATGAGTATTTCGATGAAAAACTTTTTTAAAAGCGCGCTAATTCAAATTTTTGTATATGTGGGTTCGAATTAGTCTCTAGTTCACCACCAAAGCGACGATATATAGATTGTAGTTGCAATTGCAACTTAAACTTGAATTAAGGTCAAAAAAATAAGTTTAAAACTTTCGAAATTTCAAGATTGTTAAAAAAATTGTTGTAGGACTCGCCTGCGCTCCTGCTTATACCAACAGTGGCAGTTTTTCTTTTGGAATAACCTAACCTAATTTACTAGTTATAATTACTAACTTAGACTTAGATAACAATTATAGTCAAAGATTACTAATAAGGATACCTTCTTCTGTTTTTAGTTTAAAAAAATTAATGGCTTATGATTTGTTTCAGGTTCAAAAATGGAAAAATATACACCTACATTGGCGAAGTTTGTGTTTCTGTTAACCCATATAAAACTATGAATATTTATGATCAGACTTACGTGGAACAGTATAAAGGTATGAACCCATTACAACAGTGTATGATGTATGAGTATGTATTTAGGTGCCTTCTTCAGAAATTACAGTTTTTGTAAAAACTCCATCATTGCATGTTTTATATTAGCATCAATATTGATTTTAAAGTATACAAATCAGAAGATGTCCCTTTCATTTTGGAGCTTCCAATTCGAAAATGATACCTTTAAAAATGTTGTAAATAGATCCTGAATGTATGGCTCTATATTAATCAAATAAGACGCATTTTGTGATTATTTAATTCAAAACTTGATTGTTATAAACGGGAGAAACTTGTACGAAAAGAATGTATCAAATTCTTCTTTAACGGGCATCTTCTACTTTGAAATAATTTAATTGGAATCTACAAAACCGACCAAATTAAAACATTCTTTGGCTAATTAATTTAGGTATTGTTATAAAAGGACAAATCTTCGAGGAAAATAATTAAATCGATTATCAATATTGATCCATTTTTTTTTCTAATGACATGGGACAAGTGATTTGAGGCGAAATATCTCGTTTTCTTAGTAAATCTCGTTTGAGAAATGATCGATTTTTGAAGGAACAGTGACTACGATGCAATAACGCCACACAAAGATTTATTACAAAAAAATGGCTCAACGCACTAAAAAAAGAAAACCATTTGCATCTTCACGTAGAAAAGAATAATTAAAACCACATTGTTGTAAGTGACATAACAGTCAGCGAAATATGTTTCTCATTTTGAATTAATAAGTAATCCAGCTATATTAGGGGGTTCACCTCAGAATGAAAGATAATAAGCTAGAAATTCCTAAAAATCCTCATTTTAGCGTTCTAAAGATCGTCTCAAAAGTTTCATAAAATCTCGTGCCTGCGTCCTAAGTTATTGAAGGTCAAAGGCCACAAAAATTAGTTTTTCGCAATTATCTCAATTTCTGATGTTAACATTTATTATAAAAATTGTAGACCATACAATTTGCCACAAATTTTCTTCCAAACATTTTTTCATATGCTCAACCATTTTTGAGACAGAGGACAGCGATCAGTCATACATACAAGGTCAACTATGAATCTCGGTGGATAATATCTTGTGTAAAGTTATTAAATTATTGATATCATTAACAATCAATAATTTGTCTAATTAACTTTGCATTACAGTAGGTATGCCTGAGCGCTGCCCTTTATCTCAAAAACTGTTGAGCGTATGGAACAATTTTTATAATAGAGGTTAACATCATTGGAGTTATAAAAATCCAGACAATTGCGAAAAATTGACTTTTGTGACCTTTGGAGTTGAATAATTTACGACGCACGAGATTTTATGAAACTTTTGAGGCATCTTTTAGAAAGCCAAAATGCAAGTGTATTTGAGTTCCAGCCTATTATGTCTCATTCCGAGGATGACCTTTTTTTTTAAGTGATTGTATTAAAGATGTTTGTTACAATTTGTTGGTACTCTTCGAGTACCTAACATACATTTCGGATTCTTACCCACCTTTCTCTCCATTTTTCTAATCGACATTATTAATATTTTTTAATGTTGTTATTTGATTTGCTCTTTAATGAGAAAACGTTCGTTTCCGTTCAGATACGAAATATTAAAATGAAACTCGGCATAGCCCACGAAAAGAAAAATGTAGACACTCGAGGGAACCAAACCAATGTTCCAAAATAAAAACAACTTATTAATAACTCTCCTTCCTGCAGAGAGATAATATTGGAGATTATTATGTAAAGACTAAAGAGATACCGATTAAGTATCAAAGGAAATAAGATCATTTTACGAGTCGGGGTTATTTTCTATCGATATTATTATATAACATAATTATGCAAAAACTCTTACGTTTAATGAAAACCGTGAAGTCGCCCGACAACTTTTTATCGCTACAATTTCACTATTTTTATTATATATTTATATTTGCGGAATGAATAAGGTTTAATTGGATAGTTTGTTAATAACTAAAAGATTTCTTTACAAAATTAAATAAACATTGCGTCATTGTAAATTTAGTTGAATATTATTTATTGTTCAACTTTCGTTTTCCAAATAATGAGGTGTAATTATTCAATTAACCTTTTTTCGTTTCCTTTTTCTTTTGAAATATAAAAGGAACTCGAAAACGCTCACTAATTACCTTAAAAATGTATATGGCCGTGAGAAATATGCGAAATAAGAAGCTATGAATGAATACCATCAGATTGAAATTACATACTAAAATCCGTTATTAAATGTCCTTTTAATTTTAAATGATACACAGTTAACATGCGTTTATTGAGGAAAATTAATTAACTTCCTTTATTCTCAACCTGTTACACCTTATTTTATCTTTTTATTATATTTTATACTATTATACATGTCACATGAATGTAATTAGAAAAAAAAAACTTTTTTCAAGTTTGCTAAAATTTTAAATGGGGTCAATAAAACAACATTAAATTCATATGGTGGGGATCTTTGTTAATAATAAAATAATTTATAGAGGTTTCTAGTTACTTCTTCCTTCTGTTTCTACTGCAGTATACTTATACTCTGCTGCTGAAAAATAGAATTGTAAAAAGCATTTCTTTATCAAAAATGGCAAATCAAATACATAATTAATACTGAGGAATTCTATGTAATTGACATTAATAACTGTCAACGATTCTGAAAAGCGGAACCAGGTCTGGTCATAGGAAATATTTATAGAGGCATCATGGAATTTTTAATATCTGTTGTTGTATTTATCGTTAATAGAGTTTAGTAGTTCTAAATTCTATGTAGTTCGTTAATACGCGAATGATATACGATACAGTTTTCACTGATCATCCATGATGCACATTGTATCATGTATCATTGGTTTGAACTATCTTTAACTTCGCCGAGGTGGTAATAAAATCTGTGGCACCCAAATGCCACAAAGTTTGAAGCACTTTTGTACTTTGCGGTAATGAACACCCGCCTATATAAAATCAGTTTAACCATAAAGTCATAATTTTTACGACTCGATTTTACAGTCAGAGAGCTAAAAGCTTTCCAGAAATTGAGTCGGTCAATTGGGGTTATCGCCCCCAACTCGAATTTGGAAATGCTGAATGCCCACGAAGTAGACAGATCGGGAAAAATCTGTACTTTTTTAAATTTAATTTGGTCAATTTTGGAATTTATGTTTAATAACCGGATGCAAATTCGTCTGTAATAAAAAAAAAAACAATTCATATTCTGCGACTTTACTTGTCTGAGCTTCTCTCCTTTTTTACGTTTAATGTTTAAAACGAATAATCACTCGATTTTGAATTGTACATTCAAAATTTAGTTATTTATCGTTTTCGAGTTGAATTTTTTATATAGCATAATTTTGCAGATATATCAACTGATATTTACTGTCAATTTACTTTCACAGGCATTCTAAATACATTTATTTAATTTTTATTGCCACAGTAATTATAACAAATGTTTAATTCAATAATAAACAATTGGATAAAAACAAATGTATAAGAAGATATAAACCAATATAATGATTGTTTTTTCAAAGGTGGGTATTTGCAAAACGAAATTGCACTTTCCACGTAGCCGATAACTTTAGATAAGAGCGTTTTTTATTTAGATAACGCCCAATTGAAATATTCCACATAATCGAGGTACTTTTCGTATAATCTTCCACAAAACTATTCTACAGCGTGACTAATAACAACTAACGGTGGCTTTTTAATTTGATTTGCATAAACAATGACACATTGTGATTAACATTATTAGTCTTGCATGCGTTATGATATTAAAGAGGCCCAAATGTTTTTGCACAACTTCAAATAATAAACTTTTAGCTTTTACAAACTAAATACAAATAATGTCGGCTTATAAGGAATTCCCTTATTACGAACTTCGTTTATAACAGACCGATTTGTTCGGTTCTTGGAGGTTCGTTATAAACGACGTAATAATAACGAACTTCTAGGAGCCGAAGAATCAGTTCGTTATAAACAAAATATTCCTTTAAACTTAGCAGAAATCAATTTTTTAAATGTAAGATATATTCTGTCAACGATGTGAGTTAGAAATAAAAATCTATTGTAGTGTATCGATTCAAAGCATTTTCTAAAGTCTCCCACTTTAATTCGATCTCGCTAGTATTGAAGAATCAACTAACCATATATATAACATGTCAACTAATGGCGCTATACAGCTTTTGATTTGTATTTTTTTTTAGGTCGAGAGCTGTTTGAGAACCCACCGCATATTTTTGCCATAGCCGACGCCTCTCATAAAGTAATGAAGCAGCAAGGTCGGGACACCTGCATAGTCATCAGCGGGGAATCCGGTTCGGGAAAAACGGAAGCTTCCAAGATTATCATGAAATATATCGCCGCCGTCACGAATCAAGGGGGCCAGAAGGATATAGAACGTGTGAAAAATATTCTGATCCAATCGAATTCCATATTGGAAGCGTTCGGCAACGCCAAGACCAACAGAAACGATAACTCGTCGAGGTTCGGCAAATATATGGACATACATTTCGATTTCAAAGGCGACCCCATCGGGGGACATATCAATAAGTATTTGTTGGAGAAATCGAGGGTTATTTATCAGCAGCACGGGGAGAGAAATTTTCATTGTTTTTATCAGGTGATTGGGTTTCATCTTTTTTGCTGGTGGATTTCGAGTAACCGTTAGATAGATATTCAGTGACAATTAGCTCTTTTGTAAACTTTATTCTCAGTTCATCTTGTCTTGACTATATTCTCATCTTGATCGTTGATTGAATTTCAATAAACACTTTAATTGAATGTATGCTATATAAATATACCATACTTTTGTTCTTTCTTTTTTAAGATATTAGCATTTTTTGTGGAATGAATTCAGCCTTGGTTGTCTTCAAAAATTGATATACAAATCTTGTCCCCTGAAACCAAGAAAGATTAAAAAACACAATAACGCATTTCGACAACCAAGCTCTCATATTTAGGGAGATACTGTAGATCTCGTAGTATCTCTCTAAAGATGATAGCTTGGCTATTGAAATACTTTAGAGCAACTGTTGTTCTGTTTTTTAATCTTTTTTTGTTTCAGAATATAAGATTTGTATATCAATTTGTATATCAAATTTTGTAATGAAATATTACTGTTACCAGTAATACTAGTAATATTTGATGAGTGCATTAATATTGTACCTATACAATTTAAACTATTTTGATAGAACTGTTTGTAAACTTGTTAATTATCAATTTCGAATAATTTTTGATAAGTACTTTTTTTGCTATCGAATCAGATAATTTTCACATTTACGTAACTTTTAAATGATCCGCCAAACAGATATTATTATTACTCTGAGTAGATAGAACTTTTAGAGCAAGTTGCTGATTAGATATTGATAGAACGGTTATGAATACGTTTTATAACTAATTATGTTAGATATTGAGCGAACCGAATCGGTACCGTTTATTGAACTATCATTTTAACTTTTTATGTAAATATCTCTTACTTGCGACGTATTAGCTAGCTTCCCATCTAATTTATTACTTTTTTTCTAGAGCAGTATTAAAAATTACGCAATTTCTTATAGATTGAATTATTTTTTTGGTAATCAAACACACAATCGATATTCAAATCTTGTCTTTTGAAACCAAGAACGATCTAATTAAAATCCGTCTTGGTTTCAGAGGACAAAATTTGTGAATCAATTTTTGAAGATAAACGAGGACCAGTTCGTTCCACAAAAGAAAAACACACACACACAAGCAATCGGTTAAAATAGTAGGTTAAGAAAGCTGTTAAGATATTTAGATTAATTAAGCACTTTTCTTAATTTCGGAACCTAGTTCCTATATAAGTGACCTATTTTTAAAGATCCTCTACCAAATCCTACACGTCAAAGAGCTTCATAAACCCTTCTGGTTCAATTTTATGCTTTTACATTTGCAGATCATATGAATTAAAATAAAAACACTTAAACAGTACCATAAATTCGTTGAGAAACAATTTCTAATAATAATTTTTTGCAGCTTCTATCGGGAGGCAACGACAATTTATTAAAAACATTAAACTTGGTACGCTCCCCCGAATCTTACTTCTTCATACAACAAGGCAGAGCTTCCAAAGTGGACACCATCAGCGACAAAAGCGATTTTAGAGAAGTAATGACCTCCTTGAACACCCTCAATTTTACACAAGAAGAACAGGACACGCTCTGGAGGATAGTGGCCGCCATATTGCACTTGGGTAACGTGCAGTTCGAAAATCTGGAAGACAAATTGAAAATTAAAAATCGCCAAGTCACCGACGTGGTGGCCGATTTGTTGAAAGTCGAAAAAAACGAACTGAACACCGCCCTATCGGAACGAGTGATAGCGGCGCGAGGAGATATTATGCGTAAGGAGCACACGGAGGCTGAGGCGAATTACGGGAGGGATGCGCTCGCGAAGGCGATTTACGAAAGGTTGTTCGGTTGGATCGTCGAAAGGATAAATTCTGCTATCGCCGTCGATGAAAAGAATCGTTACCACCATAAAAGTTCGTTGATAGGCGTTTTGGATATCTACGGTTTTGAAATCTTCGATAATAACAGCTTTGAACAATTCTGCATTAATTACTGCAATGAAAAGCTTCAGCAGCTGTTTATAGGTAAATAAATATTAATATAAATGATTTGTGCAATTTAATGACATTCTACGAACAGCGTAAAGAGCTTGATTTTTTACAATAATGTAAGGGGAATAACAAGTAATGATGATGTATCCTTTTAGAATTGGTTCTGAAGCAGGAGCAGGAAGAATATAATAGGGAAGGAATAGCATGGCAAAACATCGAGTACTTTAACAATCAAATAATCTGTGATTTGGTAGAAGCCCAGCATGTAGGTATGTCTTTTTTTTTGTTGTTTTTGTGTTCATATTTTTAGAAACTTAAGGGGTACTTAAGTGGTTAAATATATTTTCTATTTTCAGGGATATTTGCTATAATGGACGATGCATGTAAAATGACTGCTGAAAAAGTAACAGATGAATTGTTATTAGAAACAATGGACAAGCAGCTAAAAAATCATAAACACTATACTTCGAGGCAATTAAAACCATCGGATAAACAAATGAGACATAAAGTAGACACGTTTTCTTTTCTAATTAGTTTTGTCTATAAATTAATATTTTAGATCGATTTTCGAATCACCCATTATGCGGGCGATGTAACCTATTGCATAAGTGGTTTTCTTGATAAAAATAAAGACACACTTTTTCAAGATTTCAAGAGATTACTTTACAATTCTAATGATGTCAACTTGAAGAAGATGTGGCCCGAAGGTTCGCAACATATATCCGAGGTAAATCAAATATTAAACGCAATTTCTGGTATTAAACAGACAAATTTTTAAGACTACCAAGCGCCCTCCCACCGCTGGCTTCCTATTTAAAAATTCCATGCAAGCTCTGGTTCAAAATCTAATGAGCAAAGAGCCGCATTACGTAAGATGCATAAAACCGAACGAAATTAAATCCCCGGCGGTTTTCGACGAACAAAGGGTGAGGCATCAAGTCAGCTATTTGGGGTTGGTGGAGAATGTTAGAGTTCGAAGGGCAGGATTTGCTTATAGGCAGCGTTACGATCGATTCCTTAAGAGGTACGACAGTAATGGTTTCAAAAACAAAATGTCTCACAATTCACAATTTAATCAGACACATTGAAAACTTTGCATTTCAAATCAACATTCATTGTACTCCTCAAGATCATCATTTGTGAATTAATTTGCACTAATTAAAATAAATTGAACATATTTCTTTTTAGATATAAGATGATTTCACAATTTACTTGGCCGAATTTCCGAGGATCCTCAGATAAGGAAGGCGTAGCCACCATAATGAAAGAAAAAAATTTCGACGACGACGTCAAATACGGTAAAACGAAAATATTCATTAGGTCGCCGCAAACGCTATTCGCTTTGGAGAATGCCCGAAACGAGCTGATACCATCTATAGTCACTCTAATCCAAAAAACCTGGAGAGGTCAGTATATCCATCTCTTAATTTCCCATCAGACGATAATTCACGTCTAATCCCTTAGGCTACCAAACGAGGCAGTTCTATAAGCGTCTAAGAGCGGCATACATAATGATAAAAGCCTACCGTTTGAAAAAGATCCGCACTTACATAAACCTCCTGCAAAAGAAATTCGTCAGCGCGAAAAATCTCCCAGACTACGGCAAAAGCATATTGTGGCCTGCGCCCCCCGTCAGCTTGAAATCCACCACCGACATATTCCGCAAATACTACCGAAGGTGGAGAGCCTACATGATCCTCCGCAAGATACCCAGGGAAGAATGGCCCGAAATGAAACTGAAAATATTAGCAGCCAGCGCTCTCCTGCACAAGCGACCCAATTGGGGTGTCAGCCGCAAGTGGGAAGGTAACTATTTGTCGAGACACGACGAGAACACCAATTACACCGCGTACAACGAGGCCGTCAATAATTTGAAAAACTCTCAGCATTTCGGTAAAGTCGTGTTTTCGGCTTTCGTGACGAAGTTCAACAAATTCAACAAATGCGCCGAACGCGTCCTGTTGGTTACTGATAAATCCGTCTTTAAATTGGACAATATGAAATTTAGGAACATGAAGGAGGGCGTGGATATCGATAAATTGACGGGGGTGAGCGTTAGTCCTGGTAATGATCAACTTGCTGTTTTGCATTATCCCGGTAACAACGACATGGTGGTTTCTTTGCATTCTAATAAACAGGAGGACAAAATTGGGGAGCTAGTTGCCGTATTATGTCATCGGTTTTTGCAGTAAGTATCATTGTATAATTAAATCTAACATTTTTTTGTGCGTTCAATCTACTCGCAAAGGGTAACCCCATTATACATACCTTCAGAGCATCACGAGTAGGATGCTTAAACAAGGATAGATGGTGATGAACCGACTTTTTGTAACTTGTAAATGCGACATAAGAGAAAGCTTGGGGAAGTCCTGTATATATTTGAGGAATACAGATGATGATAAAACTTCTGGTTTTATTAAATCACAACAAAAGCATTGATCGTGCATAATATATTGTCAAATATAATAAGATTATTAGACTGCGTTATTGCATAAGCTGTTATTTAAAAGAAAAATACGAGAATGATTTATTTTACATTCTTTTGTCAGTATACAATGTCAGCAAATTAAAACGTACATCTTTTTTCAGGCTCAGAGACGTTGATTTACCCGTGACAGTAACCAAGACTATTAACTGTTTCTTAGGCGGTAAAAAGAAGTCGATCAATATTGAAGTTAAATCTGAAATTGATCATCCGACATTCAGAAAAGACGGTAACAATGTAATGTACGTACTGCCATCAAATTATGCAATAGTAGAAAATGGCAATAATTATATTAAAAATGGACCAATGTAAACGAATGTGATCCATTGGGCCTTATATTTTATCTGCGCGTTTTTTATACTTATGTATTTTTTTTTGATACATTTTACAACGAAGTTTTATTGATATGGTAGACTTTTATAGTAAGTCAGTTATTTTTATTCTACCGATGTTTGTATTTAGTCCATAGTGAAACAATTGTGTTATTGTGATAAATGTTTCTTCTTCAGTGGAAATGAAACCTGAAACAGTTTTAACTTTATTGTTAGATGTTAAAAAGTATTGTTACAGTAAACAAGTTTATTGCCTAATATTGTTTATATAAAATCAAGCTGTTTGTGAGTATTTTATTTGAGGTATTTATTTTGTACTTAAATCGATCACTTTAGAGAATGACTTTACAATTTTAATCCATTGCAAGTCATGTTTTGAGATTGTTTGATTTTCTTTGAATTGTTTTGAAGTACGTAGTTACAGGAAAAATTACGAATTGGGTACCTTAGTATATTTATGTACAAATAGTATTTAAAAAGTTATGTGGCCTTAAAATTGGAGTAAGTGATTTTAAGAGAGATTTAATATGTATAAAATTGTATTTCTAACATAATAATGAAATATATTTTTGCTAATAAGCATTCTTTAAACCAGTATGGCATTTTTAGTATTTATGATGCATACATTTGAGCTTTTTGTATTTTTTTTTGCAAATTGAAGTACTTGGTGCCATTGTTAATATTTTTGTATCAATTTAGATACTTTAGTCAAATTATTTGTGCCTTAATAAAGAGACGAAAAAATGCTGTTTTTTCTATTTCACCTCTTACATTAGGGAATCGAGGATGAAGGTATAAATATGTAATTAAGTAAGAGTATGTATATCTAAAATATAAGAACGTAATAGATAAATCGTAGATTATGAAAAAACAAAAAAAAATGCAACTTTCACAGAAAACTGGAAATTTTTGGAATAATTGGTTTGAAATTTTGAGATTAAAGACAAAATCACAGAGAAAAGTGTAAACATTTGGAGTTCAAAATAACGAAAAATTACCATAAAATTCAGAAACAATCTCAATTTATAACTTTTCAAAGTTTTTGAAATTTCGAAAAAAATGTGGAAATCTAAATTTAAAAGTCGAAATAATGGAAGGAATTTAATCTCAAGAATAAATCTGAATATTACTTTTAAGTTAAAATTTAGTTTAATAAACGGAAATTTTAGTTTTGCAAAAGGAGTCGAAAATTTTCAAAAAAGGGAAGAAACTCGAAAGAGACTAATTTTGACTATGTAAAATTTTTGGCAGGAAAATGTAAAACGTTCAAACCGAAAATTTTGAAATTTTCAGCAAATTTTACAATGATGGTGGAATTTCCAAGAAAAATCATTTGAAAAACAAACAAAAAATCATAAATTGTTAAAACGCTCATTATCAAAAATTTGAAATTTTCAGCAAATTTTAAAGATGAAACTGGAATTTTCGAGAAAAATCATTCGACAAAGAAAAAAAAAGGTGATAAGTTGTTTTCAGAATTTGAAATTTAGATCTAATAATGAAGAGAAAAGTAAAAACGCCAAGTGTAACATAATTACGACAAAATATTCAAAATTAAAAAAAAATCGAAATTTATAACATTTAAAGCTAAAATTTTAAAAAGAAAATCAAAATTTCTAGAAGATCAAAATTCTCAATTTCAACAGAAATTTAAAAAATAAAACAATAAATATTGAAAGTATAAACTCGAAATTTTTAGAAATAAAATAAGAATATTGACATTAAAAGACGAATCTAGATTTTCAGTAATCTTCTGTTAAGGATTAACAACCTAGAATTCTGGAAGGAGTGATTGGAGAAGAAAAAGCCAATAAAACATGAATTCAACTAACACTACTTCGCAAAGAAGATGCAGAGAATATTAAAAAACGTAATTTTGAAAAGGGTTTAAAGTCGAAACTTTCATAAATTAAGAGGGAAAATATTGAAAATTTCAACTTAAAACTTCGAGAAAAATATGGGATTTAAAGTAGATATTCTGATATTGAAAATTTATTTAAAAAATTTCGTGATATTTCCAGAAAAAAAAGCGAAATTTTTCGTTAAGAGTTGGTGTTTCTAAAAAAAGGTAGCTAGCGTCCAAACTTGGACTTGTATGAAAAAATGAAAATTTGAAGAGCAAAACTTATAAAAAAGGCAAATTAAAATTCAAAATTCTAGAAAAAATTGAAATTTCGAAAATTTGAGTGGAAATTTAATTTTTAAAAGGCACATTCAAAGGTCCTGGAAGAAGCCAAAATTTGAAAAACCAAAATAGATTTAAAAAAAAATCGATTTAAAATTTAGTAAATTCGAAAAAAAAAATCGAAATTGCGAAACGTGAAGATTTTAAAGCTAAATGGGAATATATTTTGGTTTAAATCCATAAGGAAAGAAGCTTTTAACTTGACATTTTAAAAAGGTATTATTTTATGATCTAATGTGGAAGTTTTAAAAAAAAACAATATTTCCGGGAAAAACACAGTTGTCAGTTTAAAATCAAAAAACCCGGGGGAAGGAAGTTGTACCTCCCAGAATTTTTGTGAACAAAAAAACTTCGAACAAGAATTTCGGAATTTAAAAAAGAACTCAAGCTAAAGTAAAACTTCAGAAAAAGTTTAAACTCCAATTTAGGGAAAAGAAGCAAAACATTTCTGGAAAGCTAAAATTCTAAGCTTCAAAAATTAAGAAATAGAAAAGTAAAAAAATATTAAATTTTGAGAAAGAGACTGAAACTTTGCAATTAAAAATGAAGTTTCAAAAACCGATAAACCTATACTGTATTGAAATTTTCAGTTTTAATTCGAAACAAGCGAAAAAAATTTAGTTTTGTAACATCTTCAGATTAAATCGTGTTTTTAACATTAAAAGTTGGGCTATCTTGAATTTTATTCAAGAAGCTTTTGAATATATATTTTAGTTTTTCAGATATAATCAGAATTTAGGCTTCAGTGGTGTAGTTTATCAAGGAACTATTCTACACTTTTTCAAACCAATCCAGCGGTTAAGGGTTCAATTCTCTTCAGGTCCAATTAAAACAGATTAAATTAAAAATTAAATTAAATTAAAATAAAATCAAGATTTCGAGGAGAATTCAAAAAGCTGAAATATTGAAAACCTCTGAATTTTTATTTAATGTCCAATTTCGAGAAAAATGTCGGTATTTCATAAATAAGGTGGATTTTAAAATAAATTCAAAGTTCGATGGGAGTTCGTTAATTTTGAGAAAACAAAAGTTTTATGTTGAAGTTCAATAAAGTGGAAATTTATAGAAAGGGAGAGATAGATAATTAATATAGAATTTATTTTTAATTTTATATTGGTTCAAGCGGGACGACCGACGCGACTCAGGGATCAATCGATCATTTGCTAAAATATTCATTACTTTGGAAAAGTTAAGATACTTAAAGATACAATCGTAGAAAGCAAATTAGCTCTGAATATATTGAATAAAAAATATTGCGGGGGACAAATAATTATAATTAAAATAAGGTATCTTTTGAAATTCAATTTTTTACATAAGCGCGTAATCACGTAACAGATGATGATTTTTTGTAGATATAATGACCGATGCAAAATAGAAGTCGCAATGTATCATATGCTGAAATTGCATTCCAGCTTTGATAAGCTTGAACAAAAAGTTCAAAGAAAAAACTCTTGACAATACTTAAAAAAACCCAATCCGGTGTACATTACATTATTGAATGCGATAAAACGGCGCAGATTTATTTGAAATGTTTGCATTAAACTCGCTTAATTATTCGATAACACTTTAATCTTATCAGTCCGGAGATAAGATACGTTAAATAAACTAAGCTGTACACACTATACAGACATAATCGCCATTATTCAGTATACGTAAAGAGTTGCACTGAGAATGTTTCTATTTCACACTGCCAGTGTCATATGCGTATCATATTCATCGGCTAAAAGGCGGCGGATGCATAGAAGGCATTACGGAAACATTAATAATTATGGGATAGTAAGTTCCACGCGACAGAGGACTGTATAGATAGATCAATATTGTTAAAAATGACGTGTCTCAAATAGACCGGTGGTTTTATTTATTTGAAGAAGCACCTGAAAATCATCACAAAACATTAAACTAGAATGCACTGCCTTCAATAAAAGGGCCTTCTGTTTCTACTAAACTGTCGATCACACTGCCAATTTTGCCGCATTTCACTTCAATTAGTGCGAATTTGTAAAACTCGACGAAAACCACGTGCTTCTAGTGATAGGATTCGGTATTGCAATCTTGACTCTTTTTAAATGATAGGTGAGTTCCATTTTCGATTTTGCAATTTCGTATGTATGTGTGTGGTGTGGTGACTAAGTTTTAATCTTAGTAGGTCTACGACTCATTGTTGGTAATATTTTATGAGCCCGGTGTTTGTGTTTTTATTGCGTGTTTGTTTTATCACGTTTGCCAGCGAATTAGATAAAAAAAATGAGAACGTAAACAAACTACGGTTCAACGGAGATTAAGCGATTCTCATGAAAAAGTGGCAGTAAAAAAATTCAGGTTGATATGCAGTTCTGCACATTTCGTCAAACGTCATAAATTTCTAATGCGGCATGATTAAAGAGCCTGTACTTTTAGCGCGTTATTTGCTAAGAATTTCATTATCATTGGAAGTACTTGTTACCAACTTATTCTCAGGCCGGTCGAGAGAATTTCCCGGCCCGGGGGTCTGAAATTCACGAACCACCTTGCGGACACCACAGCAGCGATTTTGAAACCGACTACTTTAATTTTAACCTGAGATACTCGAAGCTTTATAAGTTCCAAAAAAAGCTCAAATTTTAAAATTAAAGTAAAAAAGTCGAAAGTTCATAATTGGCAGTTTAAAGTTTTGCCAGAAAAGTCAAAATAAATAATGAAAAATTTTAAAACTTTGTTGTTTTATGTTATCAAAATTTCTATTTCGATCACTTAAACTCCGACCGTTAAACTCGAAATTTTGCTAAAATTAAAATTTTTGGACTAACGTAAAAATTTAATTGAAATTATAATTTGGTAATTATTTATAAAAATTAGTTTTTTCAAAATTATTTTTTCAAATCGTGACTAAATTTGTGATGTCCAATTTTAATTCTTATTTCGACTTCTAAGTGTACGATTTCAAATTTTTATTATTTTTTTTACTTAAATTTTTGACTTAAAAATCGAATTTTTCAATTTTAAATTTAAATTTTCGGCTTTATTCCTAACTTTTAAACAAATGACCCCAGATTTTTAATTTACATTCAAACTTTCGAAATTAAAATCGAAGGTTTAAGAATAAATTTTAAGTTGAAAGTTAAAATTTTAAAATTAAAATTGAAATTTCCACTTTGAAGTGCGAAGGAGATTCAATTTCGAGATTAAAGTTGAAATTTTGAGAAAAATCTCGAGATTTCGATTTGGATTAAACTTTTAAAGTCGTAATTTTAAGAAGTCAAAATATTGAACAGAAAGTTTAATTTCGAAATTAAATAAAATTGAAATATCGAGATGAAAATTGAAATTTCAAATAAAAAATCTCTCAACGCGTATAAAGAAATTTTCACTTCAAAACTGAAAAGAATGCGAAAATGTTGTAAAAAATTATTGTTTCGGAAAAATTTAAATTCGTTTTAAATTTGTGTAAGATGTAATTTCAAGACAAAACTTAATTTCAATCAACACCAAAATTTTGATTTTTAACCTTTTTCTTGAAATTTCATCTCTTAACGTAGCTGTTAAAGAACACCGATGTTATAGGTAGAAATTTCAACAAGATTTTTTTTTTCTCTATATGTAGGTACAGTATTATTCTAGAAAAGGTCGTTTTTTCTACCGAAGTAGACAATCTGTCTTCCATCCGGTTACGGTTTTGTTGGTAGGCTTCAAGGCTCGATTCAGCTGCCCTGACTGTTATTATCGGAATCAACTGATTTTTTTTACAGCATGGATGTGGAAGGTGTCGTTATGCATACGATATGTTTCTAGATAATTTTGAAACGAAAAGTAATCAACTGAAACTTTAAAATAGTCAATGATGCTTTACTCAATTGCTCAATTCACTGGTCAAATATACAATATTGCCATGTAATGTATTGATTTGCAGTATACATAATTTTTTATTATAAAATATGATTTCTTGTACCCCATTTAAATTTTGCCAGAGTATAATATTTTATTTAGAAGGATAAAAAAATCAAATTAGCTCCCTAACTACGTTAGTTCCAGAAACTAATTAGTTCGTAATGTTTGTAGTAAAGCATGCAAGAAAAAAGTTAAGAAGTATTTAATGTCAATAAAACCACGGATCCACAAATATTTATTAATAACTAGCTATTACCTGTAACGAAATTAAACGAAAAAGTGCCTTTTTAAATGACAGGAGAACTCTCCAAAATTAAGGATAGTTTTTACATTTTTTAAATTGAGGGATTAATTTGTTTTTTTAATGTTTTAGTTTGTCTCCAAATATAATTAAGGATCAAATACAGTAGATTGATGTAGGTTAGCGATAGATGATGCTGCTGATTAAACATACTCTCCCATTTTATAAAATTAGTAAGGATGTTGACTGAATGAATTATTCAATTAACGGTCTGGATAAACGCAATAAAGAAGTTAAAAGTTCTTTTTTAAAAAAACAAAAGTTTCAAAATACCTAATTGAAGAATGTTGAAAAGTTTCAAATTTTCGAAAAAATTTAAATTTGAAAAAGTAGCTATATTTTGAAAAAAGATCCTAACTTTTAAAAGCTAAAAGTAGGGATTTTTAAAAAGAGGTGAAAATTTTGGAAAATAGTCGAAAATTTCAGGAAGAGCCACATTTTCAAGAAAATTCGAAGATTTAAAAAAACAAAAGTTTTAAAATACTAATTCGAGAATGTTGAAGAGTTTCAAATTTTCAATAAATTCAAAATCTGAAAAAATAAATATATTTCGAAAAAATATCAGAATTTATAAAAGCCACAATTTTTAAAAAAAGTTAAAATTTTGGAAAAAGGGGCGAAAACTTGAAAAAATATTGGAACAGATGAAGTCAAAATTTTGAAAAATGTTGAAATTTTGATAAGCACTTTCAATAAAAGTGGTAGAAGAAGTAGAATTTTGGAAAATATTCGAAAATTTCAGAAATAGTAACTCTTTCACGAAATTCCAAATTAAAAAAAATAATTCTGAAAAAAGTTTCAAATTTTTGATAAAGTCAAAATTTCGAAAAATAGATATGTTTATTCTGAAAAAAGATCGAAATTTACAAAAGCCATAATTTAAAAAATATTTTAATTTTGGATAAAGGGAGCGAAAATTTGAAAAAAACAGTGGACATTGTAAAGTCAGAATTCTTAAATATATTGAAGTTTTAATAAGCAATTAATTTTTTTTTAAAAAAGTGCAGATTTTCAATAGGAAACAAAAATTTTGAAAAATAGTCGAAGATTGCAGGCGAAAACTTTGAACAAAACCTCACTATTTGTGTTAAATACAACGCATAACATAAATTTTTATTGATGCGGATCCACCTTATGGTGCAGAAGAGGTAAATAAACAAAGAAAAAAAATCAAAAACAAAATTTGTTATTTCGTGGAAAAAAATTAGAGCATTTGAAGAAATCGAACAATCAAATTTTCACATAGTAAAGTATTCTTCTAGGAAAAATAATTAATACAAAATTTTACTTTTCTCAATTTTGAAAACTTATAATATCTGAAAAACAACTCATTTTAATTATTATGTATATTTGAGTGTAATTGTTCTTAAAATTGATAACATATTTTGCAGTTGACTACTTAAGATATACTTCTATGTATGAAAGGAACATTTGGGCAATATCAGGTAATCTTTAAGTACTGAAGATTAAATTCCAAGTGCTTTAATTAATTTAAAAATCTAACTTGACCACGCTGAGAAAAAAATAATCGTATCGTTGCCGTTGCCTACAAAAATGACACGTGTGGGCGTGCATAAGTGTGTTTTCAAGTATTATTAAGTTTGAAATATTATCGATTGCTTTTTTAGATTACAAAAACTGTTACACTCTATTAAAATGTTAATAACACCCTCTAAATTCCATAAGAATCTGCGGAAAATGGGGTAGAAAACGTTGAACTCTTGAATAATAATAATTGTATTTGTACTATACAAAAAATGATTTCTTTTTTTTAAACAATAAATACTGCCTTGCAAGACACTCACTGGTGTAGTAGTCAGACTACAAATTTAAAAATTGAAATATAAATTTTAGTAATAACGCACTTTTTTTAAACTATTTTTATAAAATAGTGACTGGAATTTTATCTTCCTTCACGTCGAGCAAAGGTGGTCTTGCAAAAATTCGATGACTTGACTTTTAATTGTTAACATCAGCCACGTTCCCGTGGTAAAATAATGTCGATATCAATTCTCTGAATAAATCCCATTGTTCGTGACGCACACGATAAAAATGGCATTAGAAATAATACGATATTTTATTCGATAGTTGGATACGTCTTGGAAGGGGAAAATATAAGTTTTTAAAATCGATTATTAAATTTCAGTCATCGCTAAATATCACTATCGGTGAATGAATCAAAATGGAATCCAACGACACAAATTACTCACCATCGAAAATAAAAAGTCGGGAGAAAGCGAAATATGTGACGCGATCCGTTTCTCTGAAGAAAAACGCCCTCGTTAAAGTGTTCAGTAAAAAACGTAAACGTTTCTACAACGAAAAACGGCAGATTAACGTAATTCAAAAACAAAGCAAGGAAAAAATAAAGGAACCTAAGCTCAATGCCAAACGTATTCATGTCCAAGAGTTGCACAAATCAAAATATTTTTGGGAAAACATCAAAAGCGATTGCTTCCAGTCATTACTTTCTTCAGAACAACAGGACGATAACTCTTTTGAAAACGCATCAGTATTTAAATTGGACGATGCTGAACATTTAACTAATTTGAATCAAGAAGTAGATATGTTATCAAACAGTTACGACGACGAAATTTTTGATATGAACTCAAATCCGTTCGAAGACTTGTTTCAGAATGAGGAATTTTTAAGAGAAGATGAAGACGATTCTTCGCAACTCGATCCACGAACTGTCGTCGATAAAGAAAATTTACAAAGAAGAAGATCAAAACGAAGACATGACAGGAGGCACCAAATCGCTAGGACGTGTAGAAACTTGGCAAAATGCCACAAATGCGAACATTTGTACAATTCGGCCGTTTTTCCAAAATTTTCCAAGATTAGTTCCGCGAGCGCGAGACCTAAATATATTGACAATGAAACGAAACTTCGGCGCGGGAAAATTCGCCATCGTGAGATCTCTAAGAATAGAATGATAGAAAAGCACAATAAGTTGCGAATCTCAAAATTAAAATACCGTTACGATAATCTTGTAAATGTTTCTATTTTGACGAAACGTCTCGGTAATCGTGATCCCGGAGTAAACGGATCTTCGGTTTTGAGGAATCGCAATCGGATAAATTACCCCGACAAGGAAGACAAAAGACAGAATCTGCCAGTGCAAAACGAACACGTGTCCAGCTGTGTATCGAATGAACATAATATATCCTGTGATGACGGTAAGATTGATTTTTTTATGAAAAAATATATCAGGTGTACAAAGTTTTCCCATCTATTGTTGAGCTGTAATTTTTTGACATGTTCACGTATATGTTCTTTACTTGATCAGTATCATAATTATTGGTAATAATATTCTGTCAACGTCTTTCACTAAACGTTGACATTATGTTAAAGTTAAATGTCAATTTGAAGTGTATTAATTAAGTAAAGAACATACGTTAACATGCCAAAAAACTACAACACTCTAGATGGGAAAAGTTTTTGTACCTCCGATATAAGTCAGCATTTTTATAACCTGATTGTATCTAAACCGATTTAAAATCGAAATTAAACTGACAAGTTGAAATTGAATTGCATTTATCGATTCAACGCCAAAGTTTTTAAAAAGGATAATTTACAAAACTTAATCCATTATGTAACGCGTTCCAATTCGAAGTTTGAATCGACATTATTCTGCATATTGAATTAACTGACAATAACAAAGTCAAATTATGTTTCGGTGTGGAACTGTGGTTTTACGTGAAGCAGAAAAATTAATTGTTTTCCTTGCATCAGTAGAATTTTCTTCGGGTGGGGGAGGGGCTTCAATCTAAAAGAACAATACTCACATTGTACTTAGAGGATCATCTAAAAAAATAAAATTTGGAGATTACGTTGCAACCTAATATTTTAGGCATTCCATGTTAGGAGGGGGCAGAAGCTCCCTTAGGCCTTTTCCCGGTTACAAGCATGCTTTACGTTTAACATAAATTTTGACTTATTTTTTATCCAATGCAATGCAGCCAGAAAGTTACATTTTTTTAATCGAGCAAACATATGTTGAGCAAAATATTGAAATTTTTCATTTCTCTCGTATAATTGTATTTATGAAAAAAACATCGTTTTTTCTCGTTTCATTGCGGTAGAAGCTATTTACAAATCGTTGAGTAAACCAAACATTGGCCAGGGCGACAACCTAGTATACATATCGTATATCTGGCGGCACCTTATTAAATCAATTAGATCAAAATTAATGTCGCTTTTACAGACTGTAGAGAAACAAGATATGACTGAACTTAATGAACAGGAGCAAGGTGATGCGTCTGATTTTGAAAATCAGCGGAAAAGGAAAATCATAGAAAAACAAATTTTACAATTTTACAATAAATGCGAAACGGAACATATTGAAAACGATCGAAAAAAAAATTCCAAATTTGGGTCATTAGCGCAAAACACCAAAGACAATTGTAAGACGACAAACGTGAAAATTAGGAGGAGAATATGCAGGGGGCAATTCAGACATGAAAAGTTGCCACTTTTCAAGTTGGGAGGTGAGTAGGTTGAATTAGTTATTGTTTGTTTGTTTGTCTATAGCCCTTGTTTAACGAGAGTAAACATTAACACTAAAATGATTTCGGCACAACGAAATCTTTGAAAGTATTTCACTTTTAATCATTTTCTTTTATAATTGTCCAGTTTATTGACTAGTCAGGAAACGAACAATAAAAAAAATCAAGAGGTAAGTAAATAGCCCAACAGCATTAGGTGAATGCGAATCGTTAAATAGGTTAAGTGATAAGTAAAATGCTATGGTATAACTTGACAAATATCTATCTAATGCACAAATACTGAAGTTAAAGAGTGATAAAATTCCATATAATAGTTGTAGCTTATTTTTTTTAGAAAAAGGGGGTAAAGTGGTTTCCTTATCTATTTGAAATGATAGACCAATAACTGTGGACGATAACAAAAGATACGGATACACCTATTAACATAAATTCCCTAAATAATAAAATACAAAGTATAAATAATTATTGGCATCTTTACTTAATTCAAGGAAAATGATTAGGATTTTCCAATGCTACAATATTTGGATAATTGTTGATATTTTAAAATTTAGAAGTAACTTTTATCAGGGACATTACTGAGCGTTTTGAGTTTCTGAAAGATACACTATGTGTAATGTGTAAATCGAAAACTGGTAAATGAATAGTTTTATCACAACACATCCGTTGTTGTGGTTGATAAAGCGAAAAATCTAATTTGATAAAAAAATAGACAAGAATACAGATGCTTTACATTATAAATTGGTTAATACTTCTTATTAAGCAAAAATATAAGATGAAAAGTACGAAAGTTCGTCATTTTTGAACTTAGGAATATGAAAATTTTCCTTTACATTTTAGTTTATAAAACAAGTCATTTGTATTAGTATTTTTGGAAGGTGCATGTGGGCTAAAATCTGCTCATTGAGATAATACAACGTATTCTTTTTCGGAGGTACAAAATATATGCGACAAAGATGTCGAATTGCTGAACAAACTTCATTTTAAATTGTGAATACTGCGGAATATTTTGAAAATAAATGTGTGCAAGGGGTAAAGAGGTAAAAATATTTTCCAATAATCATTAGATACAAACGTTTTGAAAAAAGTCAAAATTATCAGAAAATTTAAATTTTTTAAGTCTATATTTTGAAGTTAAAATTTTTGAAAAAATCGAAATTTTGAGTAAAGTCGAAATTGTGAAACTGTAAACTTAAACAACCATTTATTACAAAAATATTAAACTGTAACATTTGAAAAGACAAAGTAAAATCTATACATTTAATAATCCATGTTAACGTTAGCTAGCCGCGCCCATACATCTCCAATTAATAGTCCAGAATGAATGTCTAATCCCAGCAGTCGCATTTTGTTTCCTCGAGAGAAATTAATTAATAAATAATAATAAAATTAATAAAAGTTAGCTAATAATGGGTATCTACTATTGCCAGTGCAACCTCATTTATATTTTCTTATTTACTTCGATTGGACTGCGAACAGTATTAAGTCTAACAAAAACAAATTTTGTTATAGGAACTTCAACATCCTTGTTGAAGAATAAAGAATTGAAAAAATCGGCAATCAATGCAACCAAGGAAGAAGGACCGTCACCTTCTAAAATCAATGAAAACGCATTTACGAAAGAAATTCTCACAGAAGAAATTCTTAAATCGATACCGGGGGAAAAAGAGATCCAAAAGGAGAATAAAATCAATACAAATTCCACCACCTTGCCCTCGGATGTGCCCAGCAAAGTTGAAGACAAAAAGAAAGACACAACAAGACAAAAAAGAAAGCGCCACTCGTCAGGTGTCCTAGAAATCAAGTCTCAACTGAAAACGATTCCAATAAAGCGAAGAAGCATCTCTAGCGATAGGATTTTATCGAAAAACTGCACATCTTCCAATGATATTAAGACTGAATCGCTCCCATTATTAGAGTCGGATCAAACGGAGGAAATACAAAACGAATCGATACGCGTTGAAGATAAAACTAATTTGGAAACCACGAGTAATAAAGCGAATGGAGAAAAAATGGTGATAAATGAAGGAATAATGAATAAAGAGGAAAAAACGAATAATTCAAAATCAAATATTGAAGATAAACTAAATGACAACAAGAAATCGTATAACGAAAGCAACTCGATGCCCATAATTTTCAACGAAGAAATTGATAAAAGGCACGACAAGCTCGAAGTTAAAAATAAATCGAAACAAATATTACTAAGCTTTAAACATGAAGGTGCCTCGGGGGAACAAAACATGACCATCACGATAACAGTTCCAGAGGACCAAACGCAGGAAGAACCTCTGGTGAAATTTCATGACGTTACCCCAGGATGCGAAAAAGGGAAAATCAAGTGCGCCGAAATGGGCGAATCCGACGATGATGACAAATTAATAATCGACGAAAATCTGACGACGAAGGGAAAAAGAAGAATGAGAAAAAATTCTCAGTCGAGTAAAGGAGTAAAGAGCAAGGATCAGTCTCCTGCGCAACATCGGCCCACACAGACCAACGAACCAAAAAAAAGAGGACGGCCGCGCAAAAACGCCACCACCATTCCAGCGCATGTAGTCTCGAATGAATTTGCCTTGGCTTCTTATTCCATTCAAGAAAACTATAAAAATTTAACAGACGGAAATGATCGGAAAAGCTTCGAAGATGAACAAGGAGTAAGCACGCAGAAAAGCGAAGAGGGTTCGAATGGGAAAATTTGGAGACCACACTTGAATGAAATCTACAGGTCTAATCGAGCACCAGCTCAAAACACAGATGCGGTGGGTTCGTATAACGGTCACAATTCGGCTTCGGATCTCGACAAATTGAAGCTCGAAATTTTGCAGAGGCATTTGGCCGAGAAATTTCTTTGGCAGTATTATAATCTACTTAAGCGATATTCCTCGACGAGCGATGGTAAAGTAGGGATGTCCTTTGATAAGAACGCGGAAGGGGAGCATCTATATCAGTATGCATTCCCCTCATATGATTGTAAATCTTTGGGAATAAATCCGAGTAAAACAGAGAAAAAATATGGAAATTTGACGCAACGAAATATAGGGCATTTTCCTAATGCCGCAATTCCTGTGAAGGTAATTTATTGACTTGATTTTTGTTGAAACTTTTAAATTGATTTTATTAGAAATCCGATATAAATGTCGTTTATCTTTGCAGGAGAAATTACTGAATAGAAAACCATACACCAACATTGAAAACATTGGATCACGTTGTGGAAACTCATTTGGATCAGAAGCTGCTCTCGCAATGGAGATGATCCGTTCTAAATTCCCAGCGAGCGAAAATTCTTACTCTAATGTCTTTACGACTGAAAGTATTCAATACAATCGTTTCGCTCCACCGTCGACTTCGAAAATCCATTATCCAGCATATTTATGGTCTCAGCCATCTCCATCCATGTACACGGTATACACGGTTCGTCCGCAAGATAATGTTCAACAAGTGGAACATCTGAGAGTACCACAACAGTTCAATGGTGGTATTCGCAGGGATGACAAACAGCTGCAGCAGCGGCAGCAGCAACAGCAGGAGCAACAGCAGCAGCAACAGGAGCAGCAACAGCAGCATAGAGAATGTGTCATTAAAAATGGCAAATTCGATGGTATAAATAAAAATACTAGTGGTGGTGATGAGAAAATGGAGGGTAATCCTGTTCTCAATTTATCCAAAAAAGGGAATGTCGAGTCTTCAGATAGTAAGTATCTTTTATCAGAAAATAAAAGAACCAATTTAGAACAGTCAATGACATTTTTTTTTTTTGTGAAAAGGTAGACGTTTTTTAAAAATTATTTAGTTCACACATTTTGTCTGGTATTATATTAAATCGATTTAGCTGAATTCAAATTGCTCAAACTAATTACTAACTTAAAGACTTTGTAGTACTTGAAGTATAAGTTGTAATTTAATTTGAAGGACGGACATTAAATTTAAATGGTAAAAACTAAACTGCCTTGCTTGATATGTAGAGTTACTATGCATTGGTTAAACCTGCGGGTTCTTTCACACAAATTGAGGAGAGTTCCAATTTTTTATTTCATCGGTAAATTTTGCTAACTCTGTTAACAAAAAGTACTAATTTTTATAATTTAATTTCAGGTAGCAAAGATTTTTGTGTCGAACAAAACAAAATGGATTTCATTCAGATTCCTCAAAATTGTTCCTTGACTGCGCCGCAAATTTTCCCAAAAAATACATTTAAAGGCGTCGAAATGCTACAATATGTAAAATTTGTGGATTATCCTCAAAAGAAAATTAATAAAGCGGACTTATTTGATACGGTGATAGAGCATCCAATTGACTATTCAAACGTGAAACATCAAGAAAGTTGGAGGCCATTCGAAGATAACGTGTTAGGAAGTGAAAAAATTCGTCATGTCAGCAAACCGACAGAGTGTTCCTTAACGGCGGTGGCCCCAAAGATAATCCATGAGAAAGTTAACAAAAACATAAGCCATCCTAGGAAACATTTTATCGAGAATATCATTCGAATTAATTCAGAAGCTGAAGAAAAGACAACTCCTAAAATGCCCCCAAGCCCTACATCTTTATCTAGCATTAACCCAGAAAAAAAGAGTCCACTTCAAAACATCAGATCTAAAGTTACAAACCCAGGTTTAACTTTGTCCAATAAAACATTTAAAATGGACTACGTTCAGGCACAAATGCAAAAACCTAAAGAATTAAAATTTAAAATACCGAATTATTACGATGTAACGCAGAAAATTTCACAACTGATGCCAGCGATTGGATCGGAACAACCCACGAGAGTGGGTGTAATACGTAATCATGATTATAAAACAATTTCGAACGATGGAAGTCGCAATATTCGAAACTCTTCTGCAAACAAAGAAATATTCGGTGGAAACATACTGCCTAATGGAAATGAAAATGGATTACTAGCGCAAAATTGTACAAAAGTTTACAATAAAATCCCTTCCAGTCGAATAACCGCCGCCAGTAAACTGAACGTATTAGCCAATATGGATGGACAATATCAAAAATGTTCGAAAAATTCAGGTTATTTTGGAATCTCCAAGTTGCCTCAGAAATCAAAGCTAGATGAAGACTCTGACTTGAGAAATAAGGGCAATCCTGAACATTGTCAACAACGACATCCTGAAATTACAGACGCAGCTGTACAACAAAGAGTCGAATCAGGAATAATTAATGGGGTGATCACGGAACCACATGGGAAATCATCTCGGTTGAATAATACTGGAAGAATAGAACAAAATTCTGTGATGGTAAATCGAGGAAACTGGGTAAGAAGCGAAGGCAGCACAATAAGTTGCAAAGCTAAAGAAAACTTAAACTCTTCATTGAATACTTTTGGAAATGCAAGTGAATTTCCTAGAGACATTCTAGCAGTTGCAATGAAAGAAAGTTTGAACCGTACTCAATTAGATAGTTTTAAACCGAAAGGAAATTTAAACTCTTTGCATGGCGTTCACTTTAAAGCTAAAGGAAGTTTGGACTCTTCACGGAACTCGTTTGAAAACGATGGTAAATTTTTCAATAGCATGTACGGAGATCATTCTGAGGTTACAGAAAATTTGAAATTTCTGCAGGTAGATCATTTTAAATCGAAGAAAAATTTAAACTACATACTACCCAATCACTCTAATGCTAAAAGTGGCTTAGACTGTTCTCAAGATTCTTTCGAAAATAGAAGTGATCGCGATTTAAATGATTTCAACACTAATTCTAAATCTAAAATGATGCCCAAATGCTCACCGAAGTCTTCTAAAAGTTTAGACGTATTTTCTAGTATTGTTCATACAGTTACACCAAGTTTAGATTCTTCATCGAAATCTTTTAATAATTTGAGTAAATCTCCTGTTGTAGTTACCGCGACAGATACATTAAGAAACGACTCGCTCTTGGGTTGTTCTAAGGATACAATTATCAAAGAACACGTAAAGAGTGATCGTGTGCTCTCTTTGCCAAACCAAAAATCAAATATTTCCAATCAGGAAGGTTATTGGTGTCATAACTTTGATGAAAATATAAACTCCATCGAAAAGTTTCATCCAATTATAAGGGCTACGAATGATTTAAACGATAGATCGCTTAATGCGGAGATTACACAAAGCAAATGGAAAAATTCGAAAGTTCCAAATAATGCATTTAACAAAAATAGATGTGATGAAAACATCGATTTTAGAAGCACAAATTTTCCCAATTTAAACAGTTTTGATAATCAAACAAGCAGAAGATCTACAGTTATCACCTCTCAGGAATCTAAAAGGTTACAATCAGGGGTCGAAACGAAGCAAATTTCAACTGTCCCAAGCGGACATATTTCGAAATCAACATCACCGAGAACAAACGAGTTAGTGCTAATAAATGATACTGAGGAAACAACGCCGAAACTCATTGATGTTGTTCCGGTACACAAAGGTAATTTGTGTTTCTTTTTATAGTCATCCGTTGAAAATTTTATGTTTTTTACTTTCATTATATGATGCGAACTAATTCAAGTAAAAAAAATCGAAATCCGTTAATATTCGCA
Source organism: Dastarcus helophoroides (assembly GCA_028583605.1). Lineage (NCBI taxonomy): Eukaryota > Metazoa > Arthropoda > Insecta > Coleoptera > Bothrideridae > Dastarcus > Dastarcus helophoroides. The sequence continues at coordinate 44,012,758 of CM053328.1, forward strand.
AAATTTTGAATCTCTTGTCATTTCAGATAGTCCAGCTGCTCTTTATTATGAAAGCACTTCGTCGACTTCTACGAACGACAGGGAGATTCGTAAACAGAAATTTGATGAACTCGAGTCTCATGCCAAGAAAATTAAAATTGCCCATGATGAACCTCGCCCGCATATTGAATACATCAGCGATGAAGGCGAACCGAATGCTTTAGTTTGCAATAATCGCGACCACCAAAATTCATTCAAACCAAACCTAAACAGAAACTTCTATCCACCTTCTGTTCATCAACCAGCACGATCCGACGTTCCCTATGTAAATTATTTGGAAACCAAAGACGAAGATAAATCGAGATACCCGCCGATAGTCGACAGAAGTATTAACCAGAGTTCCGACGAACTGTATCCGAGTTTTTATTCCAGAAGAACATCCGTGGATACCGCGAGCACTTCAGGCAGTATGGATCACTTTTTTTCCAATGAGCATCTAATCGAAAGCAGTAGCGAACATGACGACTTTGACTCGATTCATCAAGAAGTATCGAAAAGGTTGCCCCAGGGGAAACTCTGCTTGGTGCGTCAGGAAAACATCCTAATTAGATACTTCGATGCAACCCAAATGGAACTTTTCATTTCCAATCTACATAATCGAGACGACGAAACTTCGAATGTATTGAGACAGATAGAAATAGCGGAAGTTGACCAACAAGTTCCGTCCGACGAGGGGAAATTTTCGAACGGTCGCAGTGAGATCATCAGACTACCACCTGGAGTGAGTTTTAGTGCAAAAGAGACGTTAAATGCGGAGGAATACGTGGCTGAAATGAAAATGATCAAATATGGTGTTCCCGTGGATTTTAAGGAATATTATCAGTTCGTTTCTCGCTACCAAATCCGCAATCGCAACAATCCTGTTTCGTTGCAGACATTCTTAACGATGCACAATACTAATAGACTTAAAGGGTTGTTTAATAGTTACGTTAAGTATTTAGAACAAAAAGCTCGTGAAAGAAATCTTGAGTAGTTTAATATTATTTTGTAAAATGTTTTTTAGTTAATGTTGTTTTTATAATAAAATTTTCACGGTTTAGTCTTTCTTTGCATTGCGCCGTTGCGTGGATTTTAACATTTTATTAAATATGGGAAACTTATTCGCAAATTTTTAACTCTTGGTGCGACTGGTTACAACCGTAACCGAATGTGTCGTGTGAAATTTCTATTTTTGTTACAATAGCGGAGAGCTTTGCTAAAGAACCCCAAAAAAACGCCACTGAAGAATAATCTTATCCAGAACATTCGAAGACTTTTCAGTTCCCAAGATTAGTTTAAATAAAACTATTATAAAAATACTTTTGATTCAATCTATTTGTACAATGTAATAAGTTGAAACTAGTCTTAAATTGTGTTAATTTGATTTTGAGGTTTTAATCTTCTTAAAGCTTTCATTTATTATTCGACTTTCTAGTGCATAAGTAGATCTTTTTGACCTGATTTGTGCTGAATCCCATCTACCATTGCATAAAATGAGGATATCGTTTTAATGAGCTGCAAAAATAAAAATATATTAATTTGTAATATAAATGGTTAAGTCCATAACATTGCGTGAGCTTTCCATCGACAGAAACATATTAGGTAAGGATTTAGAGACGACAATCTTTTATACAAATTATACAACTAATTCATTTTTACTACTGAAACTCGTCAATAAATTGAGGATACACATTGTCATTCTTTTATTGGCTTTTTCTTTGCCAGTTACTCTTTCCGCAATTCTAGATTTTCAGTAATAAAATTATTTAACATCTTTTAAATCTTAAAATAGTTTTAAGCGTTGAGTCACAAACAGCGATTGACAAACAAAAATCCAACACAATCGCTGCTTGGGGCAATCTATAGGAGATTGCCAATCCCCAACAGAAGGTAACCGAAAATCTAAAATTGTGGAAGGAGCAACTGGTGAAGAAAAACTGAATAAAACATAAATGAAAATAAAACTACTTCGCAAAGAAAATACACATTTTTGAAAACGATAAAAAAATTGGAAAAAATTTGATTAAAATTATGCTTGTTACTAAATATATCTCTCTAATATTAGATAATTTTTTCAGTTTTTAGAATTGAGCCGATACTTGCCTGGGTGAAACTTCTTAAATCTAGGGCAGCAAATCTTCCTATAGTGAGAACTTCCGCGTTTTGTGCTCGTTGAATCGCCAATATTGTAACCCATTTGTTACGATAAGCTCGTTTCTGACCCCAATCTTTGTAGAATATTTCATCAGAGATTAAACACTGCAATTAAAAATACACATTAATGTTATTTGGGAAACATTATCATTAGGAATAAAGTTAAAATAGATATTTCGTCCTTTATTCAAATTCTGAATCTGAAATATTCTTTCTTCTTAAAATTTCAACTGTAAACTTCGAATTTCGAGAAAGAAAGTCGAAATTTTCATGGTAAAGTAAGAATCTCGAAAATATTTGTTTAAATTTCTGGTACTTTAATTGAAAACGTGAAATTTTGAAATTTTCGGGAATTAGACATTTAGACGTTTTTAGAGTTCTTAAAATCATACTGTTTTTTTGAAATATTCAGTGGTCCTTTCGTATATCTTCATTAGGTTCACTTATAAGTTCCCTTGTTGAAAAACTTTCCAAATGACCACATTCCTCATTATTTTGATACAAAAAACAAACTACAGAATCATTAGTTAGGGGACAATTATAATGGACGCAGACTTTTGAGAAAAGAGGGGAACGTTTTATTTTTTATTTATTGCTCTAATACTAATAACTTTTAGCATCGAGTACTCAGCTAGTACCGTTATAACTACGATACTTACTTCATGGCAGAGCAAATCACCAAGGTAGCAATTTCCCCACATTGGTATTAAAAAACTTACAATATATATTACATTTCTGATTAGTGTGTCAGTATTAGACGATCTGCAAAATAAATAAGATTTATTCTATCCCTCCATTCAAAAAATATCTTGATTCCCATGAATTGTACACAATACTGGTGTATTGTACACAAGATAATTTAGATACTCACGTATCAATTGCAATGAGGTAAAGTCCTATACAGACTGAAATTAGAGTAGCCATGAATTGAACCAGAAAATAGTTAGCGTACATTTTTCTCATGAATTTAATGCAGCTGCAACATACTAGTTATTAGTACAAAAATATAATAAAAAATAAAAGCAGAAGAATATATTTCCAACGATTCTAAGAGTTGTGGAATAAAATTTCTAAAAGTTACATACCATTCAAATATCATATGTAGCCTCCACCTCGAGTAATACATACCTCATTATTCTAACGTGACGATCCACGATTAGCTTCTGCATTTCATCAATGGCCTGTCGGTAATCATCGAGTTTGTTAATTTTTTCAAATATTTTTCGCACCGTTCTAATCTCCCCTATAATGTGAGCCAACAAATAAAATAAAACGCCGTCGTAAGCAATATAAACATTCAAAGCAAAGATGGTAAACGTCAAAATAAAAAAAATTTGCAAGCTTCGAAAGGGTGCATCTCCGTTGTCGCTCTCCCTGTACATGGTAAATCCGGCTTTGCCGTTTAAGACGTACGGTGACCAAATGTAAAAGGTACCGTTCACGATGAGCATAATTCGATAAGTTCGGAAAATTATTCGAAGCCATTTATGGGGACTATAGATGTAATTTCGATTGGCGTCTTCTATTTCCGAAAGTGGAGCAAAGTCACGAGTAAGTCGTATCAACTTTTCCAAGTTTTTTCCACTCAGGAGAAAGAAAAGCGTTCTACCAAATATCTAAAAATAAAAATCAGGATCTCAAATTACTTGCCAAGGCGCCTCAGTGTTTTTTAAAAATGAAAGGGTACTTTTTTCCGACTAATCACCGACTCGCATTTGTAAGCAACTGTACAATTTCCAAGCGGTTCAGCGTTAACCTTAGCTTTAACATTTCAAATCAAGATAGATATACAAATCTTCTTTGTTATTTAATGTTCATACGAAAGACTGTTTCGGAAGAAAGAAGAAATGATGGAATGTCATATTTGGAAAAATTGGATTTTACCTGAAATTGCGGCATTATAAAATCCATGCGTTGGCTAAAACCTTGCAGGTTGAAATTTTCCAAAAGTCCTGCCAAGCAGAGGATGCAAAATGGAAAATAACCGCTTAAACCTATCCATTTCAATAAATTCGCAATTACGTTTCCTTTTTTCAAAGTATTCATACCAACTAGTGATAAGTGAAAGATCGGCTCTGAAAATCGCACTTTCTCCTCTTTGGTGGGAACGAAGAGGTTTTTCAAAAATTTCAACATTCTCGTATAGACTCAATGGGCGTTGGACCAAAAGTGGAGTAAAAGTGAAAAATTGGATTATCGATCGATTAATGGTCGTTTCCGAATGGCAAGTAAAATTATTTAACACCAATTTTCTTAATGGCGTCTCTGACGACAGTAGTTTTGAAAAATTAATATTGAGTGCTCAAAAAAGGAGTTACAGTAGCTCAGTTGAAAATTCTATATTTATTATTGATATAATTATATATCTGGGTTGTATAACAGATCGGAATCTCTCACGGTGGTGTTAATTTTGCATTGTCTTAGTTTCTTTTTCAGTTAAAAATATCTTGTGCACCGAAGGAATGCTCGCACTAAAATTAAATCAAATTTCGTGATGTAAATTTGATATCTCTTCTTCTTGCCAATAAGAAAGCCTTTGAGCTGAATGACATTGGTAAGTATAATTGTATTATGGTTTTATAGTAAACCAATTTACTTAATTGAAAATAAGCAGTTTCTATTATGACGTCCATTTGTTAACTAGGTTATTACAAATAGGAACATGCTCTTCAATTATAATTCGAAGAAACTTGACACTTTTGAATTGTCTTTCATTTAAAATGCAGAATAAGAATTTGGTTTTTTACTGCAGTTAGTTCAAGGGAGGTATTCGCAGGATTTGCTAGATCTGATATTCCCAAGAGCAATATTCTGACAGTCGGAGATTATTATGTGCAGTTAATTTGGTAATTCAGCTTTCATTTATGGCGATCTTTGTTTCTACAGAATTTTTTGGAATTCTTTGCCAAAGAAGCTTTTTCCCAATAATTACAACTTATCCTCGTTTAAAACGGCGGATTATCTCCATCTGTCTTCATATACTCGCAATGCTTAAAAGGTATAATAAGGGTTACCCTTTGTGACTAAATTGTGCTTAAAATCAAAACACTACTCAACAATTAGCAATAATTGCAAAAGTCTTCTTGGATTTTCTTAATCAGAAACGGTCGATTTAAAACTAGACTTAGATGACTTCAGTGCTCTTTTCCCAATCAGTTAAATTTATACACTGGAAAATGATGATTTCGCTGGTTAAATGTGTTATGTATTATCAGTTACTAATGTGGTAAACGGCTAAAATCTTCTTTTGAACCGATACTCAGTTGTGAGGATTCTTGAATATGTAATTGATACAGTTCGAAATTAATTACATAATTAATTAAAAAACCTTTTTGGGGACAATGATGATGGCACTGGACGTTTAGGCCACAGAGTACTGCCCTACGTTTAGGTAGCGATTCCTTTCCGAAAAACAGAATAGGACGAATCACCGTTTAATAAACGAGTTGAGAAAAAAAGGGAGCAAGGAATAAAGGTCAAAGATATCGCACGAGTTTTTCTAATGAATTCTTGACAAAAAAAGTTTACTCGCGTTGCCATATCTACGCCATGACTCTGGGCAACAACGCCCTAACCACACTTAGATTTTGAAAAAATAGTGTTAAGAAAAAATAATTCAGCCGAGGGCAAGTTTTTATAAATTCAGGGTTTGGATCTAAGAAAAAACTGTGAGAGGGCTCGCTGTTTAGGGGGGCTTTTGTGCACTGCACATTACTGCCCCCTCTCCGGATAGCTACGCCTTTGGCATCAAAATTACACGTGACAATTTTTGGCACCTACAATGTAGGACTGATAATTTAAGGTCAATAAAAATTCAGTTTAATTACACATTTTATTTGTTGCGTGATACAAGTGCTTATTTTTAATGCAAAAATGAAAATCTAATGTCAATAAGTTTATTTCATTAACAATTTGTCTAATTTGAACTACATCACTTGGTAATTGCGTTATTTTTGTGTCACATTTTTGTGGTAATAGTGCTGAAATCCGTTGTTCGTTCCTCGAAGTAATCTCTATTCATTGTTTTAAAACATGGACATTCGCTTAGGTTCTGATTTGTTCTGAATGCTATCTACCATCGCATAAAAAGACGTCGAAGTCTTCAGAAGCTAAAAACAGAAATAAACTAGGTACTGAACAACTTTGACATGTTTGGTAAAGAACTAAATTAATTTAAGTAATAACAATGACAATGTATGAATATGACCTAAATAACTAGAAGAATTTAAAATTAAATATACACATTCAAAAATATCTTAAGGTTAAATATTATTTCTTCGATTTCAATCTATTTGCAGTCAACTGATGGTTGTATCAAAAAAATAGTTCATCAACATTAAAACTAACAAAGGTTTCATTCATGTTCTATTTTTCTTGGAGGTATTCGTACTCGATTGATATTTTTGCTCCCTGGTGGCTCCCTCCAAAATTACTTTAGTTGGTCTTTTTTTGACAAAGAATTGCTATTTTTTTAAATAATTATTTATTTAAATATAAAAAATTGGAGAAACTAAGAGCTTTGAAATTTGTGACTTCGTACCAGTAGAAACTAAATATCTAACAGAAATAATTCTGTGTTTGTTTTTAGGCATTAGATTTGATTCGCTTATCGTATACAGGAGTCGTATACAGGAACGTGATAAATTAAAAATTAACACAACCACTGTTTGCAACAATATTAAAGGTATTTGCTAAGAGGTGACTAAATATTTAGAGGTTCGGAAGAGGTTACTTCATTTTTGTTATACACCTGAAATATTGGACAAGAAAATTAATTAAATTGCACGTCGCTACCAACTAAATTTACTTTACTACCCAAGCAACACTGAATGGTATATAAACGTTTTTTAAAGTTAAAATAAACGCAATTTTAATTTAATAAACGTTTATTACACTAATCAATGTTGCTTGGGTAGTTACTTAGTTTCTACATCGAAGTATTTTATCTCTCCTTTCTAGGATTGTAGACATTAAGTTGATGCAGTCAAGTGAAGTCGAGCTAAATTTCAACTATAGGTTCACATAATAGTAGAAAAACAATTTTTTTTTCACAAAAATTTATAAAGAAAACGAAAATACTAGAAAAACATTTAAGTAACGTTTTCTTCGTCGATTTGTGGACCATCAGCTGCATAAATATTTTGTAGCTTTTAATTTTAATCTTAATTTAACATTCAACTTATTTTTATTAAATTATGCTATGGTCAAACTGGAATTGTGTAAATTTTCCGCTTTTATTTTTGTGAGTTTTAACATTCTAGTTCCTACTTATTACTTTATAAACGTAGCAGCTATACCTGAGTGAAGCTGCGTAAATCGAGACTTGCGAAGCCCCCAATAGATAAAACTTCCACCTTCTGTGATCTCTGTATGGCTAAAACTGTGCCCCATTTATTACGATACGAGTTATTTTTACTCCAATCTTTGTAGAATATCGCGTCTGCAATTAAACACTACAAAGAGATTGCTTGATATATTTAATGATATAATGTTATAACGCACCTCGTGATATAAGATATCTCCTAAGTAGCAGTTAACCCACATAGGAATGAGAAATGTTAAAATGTATAACAAATTTCTGCTCATCGAATCACCAGCTGACGACCTACAAGTAAAAACCGATTTCATCATTAGAATACTCGTAACAAATTTTATTTTTAAATGTTAAATAAGAGTATGTGCTTGTCCAAACCTTGCCAAATACAGATATAATCTGACTGTCAATAAAACATTAAAACTAGAAAATCTAGCAACTACTGTAGAAGAAAAGAAGTTTGCAAATCACGATGAACGAAAAACTGCTTGAAAAGTAACAGAAGAAACCGTTCTTAATTTTTTAACTTTCTAAATATTTAACTGCTTTAGGTGCGTGCTAAAATATTGATTAATTAATAATAAATGAACGCAATCGTCTCTATTTCGTAACAGAAAAATAGATGGAGAAGCGGAGCAGAACACTGAAAGCTCAACAAAATGCATCTTACAAACCTCCCAAAGAAGATTTATAAAGTTTTTAGTTGTATGTTACTTACCTAGCTACGAAAAAAAGTGCGATACACACTGAGATGAGCGTAGCCATATATTGAATCAAGAAAAACGTCCCGTATACTCCACTCATTAATTTTATAAACCTGTAAAACAGAAATGAGTAAATAGTTCACCAATTTTGCGAGCTTACCTCATAATCCTTACGTGTCGATCAACGGCGATTTTAAATAAACCATCCACTTCGTCTTTCCGTTCACTAGTCATTTTGTTTAAATTTTCAAACGTTTTTCTAACAGTCCTAACTTCGCCTAAAAGGTGCGCTAAAAAATAAAACAGAGCGCCATCATATCCAAGAAAGCAATTCACAGCGAATATGGTGAACGTAAACATGAAGAACATTTGCAAATCGTACAATGGTGCGGTATTTTCTTCAGTCTGCCTGTATAATATAAAACCGGGTCGACCATAAAAAACAAACGGGGACCAAATGTACAAAAAGGCGTTAACCCATAACATAATTTGGTAGATTTTGTAGACGATCCGGAGCAGCTTGTGAGGTTCGTAAACGTAAATTTTATCTTCTTTTCTCACATCATTCAATGAACAGAATTCCTTTGTTTTAATTATCAATTTGGAAACGGATCCGCTTCTGAGCAGATATAAGCAGGCTTTTCCGAAGATCTAAAACGTGAAACGAAATAAATTACCGCCTATGCATCTGATTTTTAAGTTAAGTGGGGAAAGTAGTGTATGCTTTTTTGAGCACTATCAAGATAAAATTAGGGATGAAACGGGGAAAAATTTAATATCTTGGCAGATACTTTGTGTAGTCAGCGAACCGCCGAGTAACTTACTAGTAAAAATATTTGGTTACCTGAATTTGGGGCATTATGAAGTCCATTCGATCGCTGAATCCTTCCAAATTAAAATTTTCCAGTAAACCGGCTAAACAAAGAACGATGAATGGGAAATACGCAGTAAGACCCAAAGTTTTCAGGAAAACTGCCATTTTTCCTCTTTTGAAGGGGTTTAAGCCTATCATGTTCAAATAGAATATCGGTTCGGCAAAATCCACTTTTGCTTCTTTTTCAGGAATGAATTTGTTTAACAGAAAGTTTACCATTTTGATTGCAAAATACGTTTTGATACGAAGTACGGATTAAAATGGTTATTAGCGGAAAAAAATGGGGTCGAATATGGTCTAATTACTCTGTTTATGGATTTATCGATAGGTGTCAAATAAAATAATTTATAACAGAAATTTTCATAATTACATTAGATGCCGGACATTTCCATTTAGATGATCAAAATTTTATAGCTTAAGAAGGACCTTTGGTATCTTGAATTTTTAATGCAGTAATTGTTATTTATTATGATTTGGTGAGATTTATAATTTGTTTTAGAAACTAAAATTTAGACAAACAATGTAGGTGTTAAATGAAAGGTTAATTGTGTACCGGTTTAAATGTTTAAAAGTCAACAATATAAGCATTACTTTTTTTTTTATTAAGACAAATATCTATATTTAGGATATATTTTTACCTTTTTTTTTTTGTTGACAAAACTAATTTATGTGTAACAAATTTTTTTCAACAGCTATTTTTAGTCAAGTTGACTAGTGTTTCTCTTTTTACTATTGGAAATCTAACAACCTTAAATACACAACGTAAATTTACGAATGCGAACAAAGCATGTAAAAATATTACATAGTTACACTTAAGAAGCCAATTGTGTATTCGTATCGTTACAGTGATTGTATGTGAAACTATTTGAAAATTTTGCATAAGTGAAGAAAATTGAATAGAAGATTTTCATCTAGTAATTTAACCTCTAACGTTATTTATGAAAGCGAAAAATGACATACAGAATTTGACAAGCTGAAACAATAGGTAGTATTAGAATTTTTTATGAATAAGAAGAGATAAAAACCAAATTATTTTTTATAAGTCAGGAAATTATTGTAGATCGAAAATGGAAACACAATTAATGGTTAACTTAAATTTCGTATTTAACTAAAAATGTTGATTTTTTTAAAGTCTCCGATGTTAACGTCCTTAATCTCTAATTAGATTAGATTCGTTTTCACACGATACAAGCATCCACCATCCACAAATATAAAAAGGCGGGCCAGTTTGACAGAATTTAGTTAAAAATATTTCCAATATTTTTACTAGTTTACTAGTGTGATGGATTCGGACTACAACACCTAGTTTTAAGTTTTCACTTTCGTCGGCAGCCTCTAAGACTGCCTAAATTTTTTTTTTAAATGTACACACTTTTTTCTAGTATTTCGACTTCCATTTTTGTAACCTCGAAATTTGGAATTTTCTACTGAAACTTTGGATGTAAACTTGAATAATGCAGCAGCAAAAAAAATGCTGTAGTAAAAATTCAACAAAATGGGTACGCAAATCTGATATCACCAAATACTGAATATTTAAAAATATATGTATCTTTTTAAAACACATTTAGTTAGAATTTTACCTGTGTGAAACTTTGTAAATCTAACGGGGCAAAGCCACCGACAGAGAGTACTTTACTAGTTTGAGTCCTGTGTATTATCATTAGTGTCATATATTTATCCTTGTAGGAAATCCTGTTGCTCCAGTTTTTGTAAAATATAGCACCGGAAATAGCACACTAAAATAATAAAATAATATTAGATTTTGACTTATTCTTTTTTAACCTACTTAACAGACTTGATAATACTTTAAAAAATTTCCCTAGTTCGTCATTTTTCTTGCTTTTCTAATATATAAACGTTGTTAATGTTAATCTACACATATAAAACAAAGTCGTTTTAGTTACATCATTTACTCTAAAACGACTGAAGGAATTTTTATGATCTTTGCTCTGTTGGATTTGTCTCAGCCTCGAATAACAGAAAAACTACTAAAATATCGAAAAAATTACCTATTCATTTTCTATAAGCTATCCGAGTACAGCGCCATCTTTTATTCATAACAGGAACATGACAGAAACGTATCGTAACCTACACAAACCATAAATATGTTGTAACCAGTTTCCAGTAAATGGCGCTGTATCTCTTTCGATTGTATGTCTTTTGATTATGATCCATTATTAGCGATTTTTCGCTTAGGATTCATTCGGAAACGGGTATAGGGCCTATTTGCGAACGTATGAAATATTTTAATGTAAAATTTAATCAGCTAATAAGTTAACACAGTATGTATTAATTCTGGGGTGGTACGAATTTTGCGCGGCCAGCTAATACGTTATGTGTAGTAAATAATATTGCCAATTATTTTGCTACAATATTAATGGTAATAAATATATTAGTTACTTTTTATTATGCTAACAATAAGTTATCCTGAATTTATAAATTTATTTCTACTGTCACCACTATTACTACTGCTACAGCTGCTATTACTACATCTAAGTTTCGATATTTTTTTAGATTTCTTCTAAAACGAAAAGAAGCATTATACACTTACTTCATGACATAAATGATCACCTAAATAGAAGTACACCCATATAGAAAACAAGAACGTTATGATGTATATCAAGCTCTTTGTTAACTCGACTCTGTTTTCCATTCTGTAAAGCAAATAACTATTAATGCTGTCCTGAAGTTTTGAAAATTTTCTCGATTTTAATAAATTAGGATATAATTTCGAACGAAATAAATCTTTAAAAATATTTTTCTTTTTCAAAAGAAAAAGAACGAATCATTTCTCATTTATATAAATTCCATTTTGAAAATAATCGTACTTATTAGGATTATTACTCTAAAACTTACATATCAGGTGGCATTATTAGTTGACCGCCACACACCGTCACAATTGAAGACAAATAATAATATAAAAAAAGGGTGGAATAGGTTTCATTCAATGATTTCACATAACTAAAAAAACATAGCAAATTATCATGTTTTAAGAGTCTTCTTTCCCACCTTAATATCCTGATGTGTTTCTTGATCGCTTTAACGAAAAGACGTCTATAGGTTTCCTCTTGATTTTCCCGAAGGTTGCTCAAGTTTTCAAACTCCTTTCTAACCGTTCTCAATTCAGATATAACGTGAGCATTAAAATAAAGAAAGAGCCCATCGGTTCCTACGATAATCGAGGCCAGAAAAACACAAAAAGTGAATATAAAAAATAATTGTAGGTAGTAAAATGGTGGTCCTTCGGGCCTTTGCGTTCCATACATCGTAATTCCTGGTTGTCCTGATACTATTACGGGTACAATGATATATATCAACGTATTAAGAAGCATCATATACTGATATGTTCTGTAAGCGATTCGTATGATTTGATGTGGTTGGTACACATATTTCAAATCTTCAGCATTTACTTCTGATAATGGCGTAAAATTTTTAGTTTTTATCAAAAGTGTCTCTACCTGGTCCCGGTAATAGAAAAGTAAAATTAAATGTCCCACAACCTAGAATATGCCGCGTCAGTCATGTTCCCTATTGTTTTTAATAATATTATGGCATAGAGGATTTTTTTGCTCGTTACATTAGGTTTTTTTTGAACGCATTTGAAATGTCGTCTCTATACCACAGTATTTGTTAATTATGTGAGTAATATTTCGACAGAAATTGACATTCTCAGACGTAATGTGATAAATTTCTGATTGAGTGCAGACGAAATATGTATCGTTAATTGTGATCAGTGTGGTAAAGAGGCGAAATCTTTGAACTTTTTAAAAAATGATCACAGCTTCGGCAATGATATTCTATATATTGGTGTGTGAGTATTACAATAAAATTGTTATATACCTGAATTTGGGGCGATAAGCTATCTATTCGATTGTGAATGGTACCAGTAGTAGGATTTTCGACGATTTCCGTTAGAGTTAGAAGAATGTATGGTAAGTAGGCCGAAATAACGCAGATAAATTTGATGATTTTCTTCCTACCTCGAATCAGTGGATTTAGCGATAGCATGTTTAAAAGGTAGAGAGGTTCGGAAAAATCCACTTTTTCCCTGCCATCGGGCATAAAGGTAAGTCTCTTGAGAAGGCTTCTCATTGTAATTAATATGGTTCGAGCTATTTATTAAATAAATTTTAGCTGTAAGTATTTTAAACATAAAAAAATATTATTGTGGAATTATATTGAAAAACTAACTTTTTTTCGTAAATTGAAAAGGGGGTCTGAAGGTGCAAGTCAATATAAGATTAAACATTTATTTGAAGTGGGATTTGTATTTCCACAAAGTTTTGAAACTTGATAATTACTGTGAAACAAAATAAAAGTGTATATTTTATTTATTTCACCTTCTAAAATACTGACATTTAGACTGTGAAGTTTTTATAAACAGCATTTATTTTTTTCTTAATATTCCAACTATAAAATGCAGTATTTTGGTATCATGAAGGTAAAATCTTAGGTTTGAATATTAAAAAATCACATTCTACTTATACCTTGATGCTTCCTAGGGCTCCAAAAATTGACAAACAATTATATTTTTTCAATGTTGTTCTCAATTTTCGATTTTTCGAACCACTATTCCAGCAATTTATGTTCAAATGAATTATCGCTTAAAACAGAATATATTATGCGACGATAGTTTACATCGAGCTAAGAATGAAAATTTTATAATTCAATTATTAAAAGAAACTAGCCGAAGACGATGACGCTATTTGGTTGATTAATAGGTTGATATATGGATAATAATATATTAACCCCATGAAAGACTGTCTACTGTTTTAATTTTGCTATAAATTATGCATGAAAAACTAAGCTTGCTTCTCGGAGAACATAAGCATTTAGCTAGAGAATAAGTATATCGTTAGGAAAATCGCTATTGAACTAAATGTACTAGAGTACATCCCCATCTCCTTAAGCTAGTTAAAATTCAAATTCTTGCCATCAGACAGTATAGCTTAGTTGGTAAAGGTGGCAGATTTTGCTTAATAGGTCTAATAGATCCTAGGTTCAAACCCCGCTGTCGATTCCTAGCCAAATAATACTAGAGCATGTTGTTAACGGAAGTTAGTTGGAAGGTAATTTATTTTCTCGAATAAATAACAAGCAATATTGGATAAAAATAAATACAATTTATTTAGTCTTATTGTTAGATTACAAAACACACGACAAAATGAAAGGTACTTGTAGACTGTGAAAATGTTGACCTATGATCCGTACAGAGTTTAGGAAGCTCGTGAAATATTCAGGCACCAACTTCAGTCTGCATTAACTGCTGCTTTAAAAGATTTCTGTTAGAAATCGTATAAATTAAAGCCAGCAATGACAAAGAACCTCGCATAACCTGAAAAGATTTCAGAAAAGCAGGTTGCAGGTTATCTTTCAAGAGAATAGCCGTTAATAATCATGGTATTAAATGTAACAAAAATAGTAATATTTTGTCAGTAACGACATTAATCTTTGTAATCCATTTGACAATATCATCGAGGTTTGTTTGCAAACTGACTGATGAATCATATTTTGTGAGAAACTTACCCTTCCAAAGTTCCAAAGGTTCATGTAGGCTAATCCGCCGAAAGATAACTTTTCCGGCTTTTGTGCTCTTCGGATTGCCATTATCGTACCTATCATGTTTTCGTAGGCTTGACGTTTCTCCCAATCTCGATAAAATATGTCGTTGGCAATCAAACACTGAAATGATCGCACTGAATGGTTCATAGGTCTTTAGGACTTTATTGAGTACATATTTAAAATTAAAATATTGATTACCTCGCTGGAAATATATTCACCAATAGCACAATACATCCATAATTGTGATGCGAATATCAAAAATAGACTTAAGCTTTCGGGAGTCTTGTGAAAATCTGGTTTTGAGCTGTAAGATAAAATTAATATTTTAGTTTTTATCACAGATAATTCCCCACTGGAGGATTTAATTTTTTCTGTATTATTTAGTAGTAGATCTTTTCTACTGATGTTAGATATTATGATATTTCTGCTAGATATGTGTATCATTGATTCTTTATTTGTGTGTTTGTTTCAAATTAGTTGTATTTATAAGACTTTTTGAAGAAAGTTCAAACAGACTTTGTACCATTTATTATTTTTTCGTTTGCTTACATACAAAATAGATATTTGTAAAATGGTATTTTATTAAAAATATTTTTGTTTTTTACTCTGGTATATTTATTTTATAATCTTCCATCTGCTAAAATACTGCATATTCTTTCAGGTGAGTCAGCCAGCTAATTGAACAACCAGTAGGCAATGCTACTTACCCTTCCATTAACATGAGGAACATTGCAAAACACATTCCCAATAAATTTGAGACGCAAATGATCATAAATATGGTTGAATATACTTCATTAAGTTCTTTGATAAACCTAAAAAAAGTTTGCTTACTGTAATGATAGCTGATCCGGAGAATCTTCTAACAATTCTTGTGCAAAAATATATATATTTTTGATATCTGGGAAACTGCTCTAAGGATTTGGATGAAACTTTCTTTTTGGTTAGGTTTTTGCCTTTGAAGCCCACTAAAGCGGGTGTCTTTAAAAAGAAAACATTTTTTTAGAGCCACCTTGTAAATTATAGGGGCTATCATTGGATTGGTAGAGAGACGGCACTGACGTCTTACGTTGTGTAGTTCGAAACCAACGGCTCTCTTGGCTCTCTCGCATTGGATGTTAGGATTCAAACGTAAAATTAACGGGAGAATTCGGGATTTATAGGTAAAAATTGCAAAACCGAAAAAAACAAGATGTTTCAATAAAAGAGCTCGTTCGCGAAGCTCGTCGTTGTGACTTTAACATCTTTTACCTAAAAATAACAGACAACACAAGCGAAATCTCGAGTTGTGCAACAATTCGAACAAAAGTTCACTGACGTGAAGTTTGTAACTGACGAATTTAATTGGAAGATCTATATGTACGTTAGTGGAAAGCATCATAATTAATATGTGACGATCCAACTACGCAGATCATTCTTTACGGATTTAATCCCCAGATCTCTGGCTATTGTCCCGTATTTTAGGGAAAAAAAAATGAGTGTAGAGTGTGCAATGTGCGTTCTTATAGCATAAATAAAAAGATTCTGAACAATTTTTGCTATTATATATCTAAGAGCTATATTAAATATTTTACTTTTTGTCATATGTATATATCCCTTAAATGAGATTAATATTTTCACTTACCTTAAAATTTCAGCATGTTGTCTAACGATTGCTTTAAAAGTCAAACTCGAGCAATTAGGCACAGGATTACCATAGTTTCTGAAAGCAATTCTTACCATTCTCAATTCGCTCATGATGTGGCCGCTGAAAAAATAGAAAAGACCTTCGAAACCAATTAGAAGGTTAATGCTATAGAACGTGACAAGTACGAAAAGGAAGCATTGTGTTTTGAAATAGGGAGCGTGCCCATTCAAGTCTTCAGCTAGAAATTGT
Source organism: Dastarcus helophoroides (assembly GCA_028583605.1). Lineage (NCBI taxonomy): Eukaryota > Metazoa > Arthropoda > Insecta > Coleoptera > Bothrideridae > Dastarcus > Dastarcus helophoroides. The sequence goes on from CM053328.1 coordinate 44,029,257, forward strand.
ATGCCCAATTTTCTATTCACTGCTACTGGGCCTATTATGTATAATAACGCGTTCGTTATGATTATTACCCTATACATTTGGTAAGCAAACCTCAAAATTCTATGAGGTTTGTAAATGTAGGGACGATCTGTTTCGTCAACGCTCGATAACGGTAGAAAATCTCCAGTGTTTGTCATTAAGATCACGATATCTTCTTTGTGATTGATTAAAAATATCGTTTTGGCAGTTACCTGAAACATCATGCAAACATATAAAGATATTTTCATAACTGATTTGAGGAAAGTCTCAAAGTTAACCACGAGTCTGAATTCTTTGGCGTTCGATTCACTTACTCGTTATTTCTGTTTAGTGTAGATTTACGGTGAGTTTGAAAATTCATGCGCAATTAGAAAAAGTACAACTTTTGAAAACATCGCTTTTTGGTAACGTTCAATTCTCAAAAATCGGAGACGGGCTATATAGTTACTTCTCCAATGCGTATATGAGACATGTAACTCACCTGAATTAATGGAGCAATAATTTCGATACGTTGTTTAAGCCCGTAAATACTAAAGTCGTACAATAAGCCTGCTATTGTGATAACAGTAAATGGCAACACCATGAGCACGTAGCATGCGACCGCCTTCCTTTTGTATTTCCTCCCAGTGCTAATTGGGTTTAAACCTATCGCTTCCAAATGACGGTAGATTTCGGTAAAATCGACTTTGATTTCTTCTTCGGGCCAAAATTTCTTAACGAGTTTGTTTTTCAATGCGTTCATATCAGACAACTAATAATTGAAATGGCTTCTCTCTTAAAAATAACACGCTACGTGGTGTTCGATATTTCCTTATAATACGCCTAGAAATAGTCGAGAAAACTCCCCACGTAATTGCCTAATTAAAAATTTAGTGATTTAAAGTTAAAGCGAAACTGGGTCTTTCCGTAGTTTATGATTTTTAATAAATTTCTTTCGAGGTTAAATCGAATGAGCGCAAAAATTCAAAGAGCATTGTTTTATTTTTCAGGGAATGTGTGCTTTAAAAAAAAATCATCATTGATTTTATTTATTCTAGCTTCGTAATTATTTAAGCGAAATATTTTTAGATGTTGTATTTATATTACACACGCGTTTTTCTCGGTATACTATTAATAAATTTTTTATTTTGTACATCCCAAGAGCAGGGTTGAAAATGGGTTACTTAACTCTCGAAAGTGCATTAATTAGCTCAACAGTATCGAGTTCTTCTGCAAAGTAAAATGACGGAAATATGGAAATGTATTTATGTTTAGATAATTAATTTGACGTTCCACAGCAGCAAAATATTTAATTTATTTTACAGATCTGATTTAAAAATCAGCAATAAAAACAGTAATAATAATTCCAAAATTATACAAATCTTCGAAAATTCCAATTGTACAAATTTTAATTTATAAAGGCAACTTTAACTTGTTTTTGCTTCTATATGCTGAGTAATAGAACTAGCGAACATAGGTTATTAGTGTTGCACCATCAACGGTTGTACTTACACATACCAATGTTCTAAGTTAAATACTGATTAGTGAAATACTCAAAATTAAGAAATGTCTAAATATGTTGGTTAAGTTACTTTTACACTAAACACGTCAATTAATGATTACTAAATTCCACAAATTAAGTTCATCGGTCTCATCTTACCTAATTAATCTACGTTACATTGCAAACTCTTTGTAACATGGCCTATAAATTAGAAACTACAATTGATAATTATCAATATATTTAGTAACTTCTGTGTATAATTATTATTTTAAAACGCTGTAATTTTACTTTTAAACTAATTAGATTGCTTAATATAGACTACTGAGGTAGTTTTATTGAATTGAACGTGTAATTTTCCAATATTATTATTACCCTGGTAAATGATTTCCTCGAGCATTCTAATACTTTGAACGTTAGTTAGCCGAAATGTTGTTTAATTTAAAACAAACTTTCATTCGTTTCAAGCAGAAATCAGCATTGAGTACATTAGATTTTAATAATATTTTTCAATATGTAAATATTTTTGGCTTTAATCCTTTCGACAGCAAACACGTGAAAATCAAGTGCATATTTTCTTTACTTTGCCTACTTCCCACTCTTTTTATACATTTTTTCGAGTTCCTCACAAATCTGGACAATTTTAATACTTTTGCGAAAGGCATAGAGGTTATTGTACCAGTTTATCAGGTATTTCAAAGTGTGACAATAGATATTCTTGTTAGAAGCAAGCTCTTTTAGAACTGAATATTTGTTGTTGATATTTTACAGGTAATTTGGAAATTAATCACTGTCTTTGCACAAAGGAAGAAGATCGCCAACGCTATTCTTCGCACAAAGGCATTTTGGCGAGTCGACAAATTTGGCCAACAACACTTTGAATATTTCAATAAACCCAAAAGCTTCGTGGAGAATTTCGTCAAAACTTACTGTAGACTAGCACTGCTAGCCTACATTCAGTATCTCACAATACCACTGATTGCGAACGAAGGAACCACATCGGTCCTTTTCTATGGGGAATCCAACTATGAAAAAATTCCTTATTTTAAGCTACAGCTGGCATTTCAAGCTTTATATTCCGTAGTGGCAATTCCCGCCGTTTTAACCTTAGACGCAATATTTTTTTATTTCATCGGTCACGCCGTCACGGAGCTGCGAATGGTCAGAATCGGTTTTTCGCAAGTGGATTTTTCAAAAGTCGAAAGGCGGGACTACATCAGAGAGCTTATTCAACACCATCAGTTCGTTTTAAGGTAAATTTATACAATTGACTAGAACTCGATGTCAGACGATGTCGGTTGTTGGACAGTTTTTGCAATATATTCCAATTTACTAATAATAAATGCGAAAATGTTCTGTCTGACTGTTTGTTTCCTTTTTTCGACTCGGTTACTGAAGCGATTTTGCTGAAAATTGCTATTGACGTATCTAGCAAGGCGGTATCGTTGGTAGGATACCGTTTATCTCGGAAAACGTTTTCAGATACTTCCAAATTATACCCAAGATATACTCAAATTACATCCAAATTATACCCAGAAAGAGTAAATTTTTTTATATGTGACTATATGATCCGACGGCAACGAAAGCTTGATGTAACGATAGAGCGCAACCTTACCTTAGCTTTGCACGTAGAATTCTTTTAATATAATAGTCTCACAACATCATCTAATGTGGTAGGACGCAACTTTGTTACTGAAGCCGGAGACTCGTATCAGCAAGTTTGAACAAAACATTATTCTGTAATCTGCATGATCTCTTTAAAGCCGCGCATAGCTGGTTAATTTATTTGTATTTAGTTTATCAAAATTAATTTTATAAATGATAAAGTATGTTTAAGACAAATTTCTGAAAATTTGAAAATTATATTTGACCTTAAGCAATAAAACGATTTTTTGCAGTTATATTGAATTGGTCAGTGATATATTCTCCCAAATGCTATCACATCAGTATTTTACGAGTTTATTTGGAATATGCTTCGGATTATTTTTTCTTATCCAAAATGGGTATAAACCGTAATTCAAAATATAACAAAAAAATATATTAATTACAAAATATTCTAGGATGCCACCGGATTTTGAGAGGCTTACAAAATATTCGCCATATATGGGTACCTTTCTGATGCAACTTTGGTTGTATTGTCTGGCCGGAAATATTCTTATTGATGAAGTGGGTTAATATAGTGAGAAATACACCTTTACAATGATCAAAAAAATAATATTTTTAGTGCCAACTTCACTACGAACTGTTCTACGTGGATTGGTCAGAGAATTGTGCTTATACTTACAAAATAGACAAAATCATGATAATAAGAAGGGCCCAAAAAGTAGGTCGTATTAAAATTGGAGGTGTTCTCACTTTGGATTTGGAAAGTTTTACTTTGGTAAACATTTGTTCTTAATTTTATAAAAGAGCAATCTTTGAGACAATAACGTCTTTTTAATTCGTATGATTCTAGGTTCTGAAGCACTGTTTTTCCTTTTTAACGTTCTTCAATGCTATTTTTAAGAGATGAGATTCCTACATGAAAATATTAATAAGTTGATAATGTGATTGTATGCAATATTATAAATAAACAAGTAATTACAAATTAGTTTTTCTTATAAGCGTAATCCAATAAAGGTGTGTACACATAAAGCGAACGAACGTCAAACGTATGTTGTTAGCCGTCTGAGTATTACATTTGATAAGGAAAGAAGAATTTTTTCTAAAATTCATGTCTGGATGAGATAATAATAAAATGGAAGAAGATACTGAGAGTACTGTGAAGTGAATCAATAGAGTTGAGAGTAGCGGTAGAGATGGTTCCGCGATTAGGAAGTCTCCCTGTAACGTGAAGGTTCTGGGTTCGGCTTCCAGTCGCTGATCATATATTTTTAACTCTACTACAATATTGATAAAACTATTAAGTTTAGAGGACTGGATAGAGTACAATTTTGTCTTTCTATTGTAACAAACTAATGTGATAGAAATTGCGAAGTGTAGAACTGTCTTATGGAAGTTTGTTACCGCGATGACTCATGTGCAGGTGGTTAGATTCTGACACTAGATCTTTTTCCGAATGGAAACCTCCAGAACCACCCGCACCTTATTCTTATTCATTCAGTACAAGATTCAGCAAAGGAGTATTCGATATCCAGTTTTTTTTTAATTGGTTAATTGTTATTCATTGTATTACGTTCTATATCTTTGTCGAAATAGGTTTAAATTCACGATATTTTTTAATCGAATCCAATACGTAACTTTTGGGTGACAGACCTATAACAAAAATGAAGATGTTTTGATTGAAACAGAGTATATTAAACATTGTAAGTTGGTTACTCTAGTGAAAGCCAATAATTATGGTGTTTTAAGTGCAATAAAACCCTTTCCAGGAAAAGCATCTTAAAGTTGAGCATTAATTTTTGTTTTTATCGACATTTTGTATATTGTTCAAGAAAGCAATGATTGACATACAACTTTTGATAAGCTGAAAAACAAACATTACACTTATAATATATTCTACCTTCATCACTTACCTGAGTAAAGGTTTGTAAGTTCAAAGGGGCAAAAGAGCCTATTTTTAGTACTGTTCCCGTTTGAGCTTGTTGTATAACTATTATTGTTCCGAGTTTGTTTTTAAACGAGGCATTTTTGTTCCAATCCTTATAGAAAATTGCGTCGGCCATCAAACTCTAGAACGATTCGAAAATGTCGTCAAGCATATGGACAACGCTTTAAACTTACTTCTTCAAATAAAATAGTCCCCAAATAACTGTACATCCAAACCGGGAACAAAAATATCGTCATGTATACCAAACCTTGAAAGATTTGTAAGATATTTGAAGGGTCTAGCCTAAAAAAAATGTACAATTGAAAATTTTATCTGGAATAACTTACAAAAAAAAGTTTTTTTTTGAAATGAATAGTTTCTTAGGCGTGTTGAGTGATTTGTGGTTTCGTTTGACTATAATGCGTAACCAGCAAGCTTTACCAACAGGCCTTCATGTTAAAAGTATATTCTACTGATAACGTTGGAGCATATTAAAGTGTATTTCATTATCAAGAAATATTAGATTCATTTTCACACGATACAAGCATCCACCAACCACAAATATAAAAAGTTAGCTCAGTTTGACAGAATTTATTTTCAAAAATATCCAATATTCTGACTGTTTTACTAGGGTAGGTTCGAACTACACTACCTATTTTCTATTTTCTAGCTTTCATCTCTGTCGGAAGTCTTCAAGATTGTCTATTTTTTTTAATTATTTTAAGGACAACACGTTCATGCTAAACTTCATTTATTTCAATAAATTATTAAATTGATGTGCCTCATGCGCCTCCTAATATATTATAGGTGGAACCTTGGTTATCTTCAAAAATTGAAATACAAATCTATCTGAAGATGATAGCTTCGCTATCGAAACGCGTTAGAGCAACCTTTGTTGTGTTTTTTAATCTTTCTTGGTTTCAGGGGACAATGTTTGTATTTCAATTTTTGATATAATACAGATTAAGTAAAATTTTACCCATTAATGGCAACACCTACTGTCGCAGCTATGAGGCCTCCTAGATATTGAACAAGGTAATACCCATCATATGTACCACTCATTAGTCTAATAAATCTGAAAATTTTACAAAACACCTCCATTTTAGACCTGTAAGATTTCAATTCTTGTCATGCATCATTCCAATTTCCAAATATACTTACTGGAGGATTCTTGCATGGCATTCTATAGCCATGTTAAATTTTTTAGAGACGATCCTATCGTCAACATCGTCATTAATCATATTGACGTTTTCAAACATTCGCCTCACTGTTCTCAACTCGCTGATGACGTGTGCATTTAAATAAAACAAAATTCCGTCCGTGCCAAAAAAAATGAAAATATCGTAGATAACGTGAATCATTAAAATCAAGAATTGTGTTCGTAAAAATGCCGTATCCTCTTCTTTGTCCTCATGATACAAATGTACGCCCAATTTTCCGGTAAACGGCAGAGACGCGAATATGAAAACGAATACATTTAAAATGATTACAACTTTGAAGACTCTCAAGACAATTCTAAATATTTTATGAGGATAATAAATGTATTCTAGGTCGTTTTGGCTTACATTTTCGAATGGTGTAAGATTTTCTGTCTTTTGCATCAGTAAGCGAATCTTTCTTCTATTGATAATCAAATTCATCATTTTTCCAAATACCTGAAAAGTTAGTATTCTTTAATAAAGCATATATTTTCTTCATTCATATTGCTTTTAAGGATAATAAAAAAGAAAAGGAGCAAATAATTGTTATGCTTCTACCATTGCAGGGCTTTATTGCTAATATTTAGTACTGAGTGAGGAAACGTTAGCAACTACTTAGGAATTCAATTCAAAACCTAAGAACATTTTCACATTTTCACCCCTGAAGACCCTCATTTAATTTTAGTTAATATAATATTTTCATTATGAACTAACATACTTGAAACAAATCGTTTCGTTAAGTGCAACAATCCATAAATTGAAATACAAATCTTGTCCCCTGACATCAAGATAGATTAAAAAACAAAACAAAGGTTGCTCTAACGCGTTTCGATAGCCAAGCTATCATCTTCGGAGAAATAGTAACAGGGAACAAGATTTGTATTTTAATTTTTGAAGATAACTAAAGACCAGACCGTTCTACTAAAATCCATGAATTATTAAAAATATTCTGACGTATGTTTCAAAATCTTTCTTATCATTTTTTTGATCTTTGAAATCAGACCATGTAAGGGTTTATCGAAATGAAACTGTTAATCAACACATCTCACCTGAATTTGCGCCAAGATAACGTTACTGTTTAAACTTATAGCTTCAAAACTCGAATTTTCTTCCAATACCTCTAGGATAGATAATCCTATATAGGGAATATAACATGATAAACCGAAAATCAACATTAAAAAGTGTCTGACATTGGATTCAAACCAAGTACATCTAAGTAAATGGTAGCATCTTTAAATTTAACTTTAGTTAACACTTTGTTGACTCGAAAACCACCGGCAACCATGTCAGATGAATGCCCCATTGGAAGAAATTTTCAAATGTTAACCTAACTGAGCACCAGTGTCTTAAATAAGCTAAGTTTATAAATTATAAATGAATTGCAATCGATAAGTTTCTTTTAATGCAATAAATAATTTTGGTTTTAAAACCTCTAAGGGGGTCATTTAGGAATTTCAAAGTTCCTAAAAATTTTATTTAATATGAAATATAAATAGGTTATCTTTTCGGTGGTCCAATACAAAGAGAATAAATAACAAAATATAATTAGTTATTCCTACCATACTAATTTTGTTTCTCTGAATACGTATTTCAAGTGCTAAGCACCCTAATTTAGAAAAAGGAGTCCTGGAACCAGTTGGAATATAATTATTCGATTGGGAGTTGAGAACCAAAAAATATGTAAATTGCTACTTTATTTGGTCTTACCATTATTTATTTATTTGCTATTTTATCGGTGTTGTCAACTTGACAATAAACACAGCTTTCAGGCAACAAATACTTCAAGCTGATTTTTTTTAATTTCAACTTTTTTCCAAACTCTGACATTTTTCAAACATGTAAAGTTTTTCTAGCTTTAATCTTGATACTTCAACTAGCATCTTAAAATGTCGTTTATTTTCCCAAAATCTCGACCTTTTCATCAAAAGTTCATCTTTATTGCCAAGGAAATAATGACTTACAAAATTTCCTACACACATACGAAACTTTAATGCCCAAGAGTACAATTTGAAAGTAGCAATTTAAATCATTCTACTACTGTTTAATTTTGTTATTGTTTTAATTTTGCTATAACTTAGGTCTGAAAAACAAAGTTTGATTCTCGTAGAATATGAGCATTTAGCTAGAGAATAAGTATTTCGTTAGGAAAATCGCCATTGAACTAAATGTACTGGAGTAATTTTTATGGAAATAGAAGCTACACAAATTGCACACTGATTTTTAACTAACAATTTTATGTTTATTAATTTTATTTAACATGTCTACGACCCAGTTCGGAAATATTTAAATTTTTATTGTTTGTTGACAATATTCTAAAACGGTTTTTGAAATATGACTACGTGATATCTAAATTTATTTAAAACGTCACCTAATTTTGATGAATAATCGTAATTTTAAGTTGGAAATAAAAATTTAAAAATATGAACTATTTTTGTAAACTTTAATCTTGAGCTTAAAATAAAAAGTTCCTTCGAATTTATAGGTTTTCAAAATTATATATTTAATTTTCTTTTAAATTACAAATTTTTTCGAATATAACACTCATAAAAGTATCGATATTATCGATAGATTTTGCTGATAGTTTATGTATCCGTTTTGTTTAACGAAAGACACGTTTGTTTATAAATATTTTCAATGATTCCATATCTTTTGGAAAAATTTCATTTATTTTACAAATTAGGAAGGTGATCGGGAAATTAAGCTCCAATTGTTCGTCTCGTCCAATTTCATCTCTGAAAATGTCAAGTTTAAAGTTGGAATTTTTATTTTTCTTTTGATTTCCACTTTAAAGTTGAACGAAATTAAAGTCGAAGATGAAAATTTTGAGTTTGAAACCTAAATTTTTAAATTAAAAAATAAAGTTCAAAAAAATTGGAAAAGAGCAAAATTTTAAGATGTGTAACATTTTCGGTTTATTCGTGCATTACATACTTATTGCATTACTTAGAAATTTGATTTTTTTTTCATTTTAATATTGTTTTTTTTTTTATATTTCGTTGACCTTCTCTGGCTGATTTGGATTTTTCTGTGCAGAAAGTACTTCAAAATATACGTAAAATAGGTATGCTGCCGCGAATAGTCGCGAATCCCATGAATGTTCCACTTACTTAAATTTGAATTATCATATGTTGGCAACACTGCAGGTGGAGCATAGAGAAAGTCTCTGCTTCTGAGGTAGAATAACAGTATGCTACATGGAAAATAGAAGAAAAAAAGAAAAAGTCCCTGAAAAACAAAGAAAGAATTTAAATATGTGATAGTACGCAAATAATTGGACGTGAATGTGTGTGCATGAAAGGTGTGGCCTCTTTCGACATTGACCTGATTGAGAAGCTTTGTTAGTAAGTTTTAGATATGTCTACTCTTGTAATTATCAGAGTGTAAGGGTTGATGCAATATAGAAAAATAAAGATAATGAGATGAGAATTTCTGTGTGGTCAGGGGTGGCTGTAGGGGGAGGATGGAGGCCACTAATAAGGGTGTTTACCCAATTTTAAAGATAGAAGGTGTTTGTGTAGAAATATGAGAGAAAGGAAGTACTTTCGATGTAATTGTGAGATTGTGTTTACCTCTAAATTAGCTCCAGGAGGTGTTTACCTCAGAATAAACTTTAGAGGGTGTTAACCCTATAAGTAGTACCAGGGGATACTATCGTATGATCAATTTTAGAGGGTACTAGCAGTCCCGGCAAACGTTGTTTTGCCAAAATCAGGAGTTGATCATATAAGGGTGAAAATTTAGAATTGTACGTTATTTCTAGGAAATATTTTTTTAGAAAATATTATTTTTAGGAAATATTTTGAAAAATAACTAACACTATCTCGTAAGTGTGTGGGATGTAATTATAATTGAAAGAGGAATGAAGCATTGTAGACAATTAAAGTATACTTTATTTAAATTAATAAATTATTCTTCATTAAAGTAACAAATATATATATATTAAATTACAATTATTGATAGCTATCTATACATCGAAAATAGTTCATATATTTTGAAGTTATAAATAATTAAAAAATAACAAATTAAAAAAAGCACATACTGTTTTGTTAAATGGAGTTTACTCCTTAAGAATCGATTTTCATATAAGGCCCCCGGTATGAAAAAAATATGGGGAGTAAAATTTAGTGATCGGATGACCTCGTTACCTTTTCGTGCGCAACCTATTGTGCGCACCTTTCACTTTTCTAACGTGAATATTAAATGTACATTGGTGGGTATGAGTATCGAACCGTGATTCCCCGTTACCTGTTAAAACCATGGTAGGCCCAGAACCTACCATCGATTATTATTATTGTTATTATTATTATTATTTAACTTACCTTTCACAATTATAAAACACGTATATTTAATAAACACGTAAAATTTTCTCTTTTAATTTAAAACTATTTCCACAAAATTAAAAATCAGAGGTTGATCGTATAAGGGTGAACATTTGGAATTATATGTATTTTTTAATGCTGAATCATGAACAAATAAAAACAAAAAATTTTGTCAAAAAAATAAAAAAAAAATTTTGGGGTGGACCACCCTTAACATTTAGAAGTATAAAAAATAGATGTTGGCCGATTCTCAGACCTACCCGATAAGCACACAAAATTTCATCAAAATCGGTCTCGCCGTTTCGGAGGAGTTTGGTTACAAACACCACGACGGAGAATTTTATATATTAGAAGATAATCCTATAAGTAGTATTAGAGGATACTGCAGTAAAATCAGCTTTAGAGTAGCAGCAGAGGATGCTTGCTGTATAATTAGTATCAGAGGACACTTATGGCATGATCAACTTTAAGGGGTGTTTCCCTTATGACCATAGCGTTAACCCCGATGAGAGTGTTCACGCTATTTTATGCTACGAACTTATTTCTATAATATATGTACAGTTTCAGTTTGTTAATAATTAGGTCAATCCAAAGCAATCCATTTCGCATATTGTGTTTGTAACCTACAATATTCGCGACATATGCCTGAATTGGTGTATCTGCACAAGTCGATGAACAATTCAATTAGAAGTAATTGTAGTTTAATCATGTTGATCAATAACAAGAATGACGCATTATCTATTATAATTGGTTTTTGGTCGAACTAAAAGTAAAAGCACGCACATCGAATAACACTGATCCAATTGAAAGAACCATGCGGAAAATAATTACCGGGATTACTGCTATTACGAAACACGGAAACAAGTTGAATTTTAAAGATATTTTGCAGGTATTCAACCTTTTTGGTCTAGATCCATTCAACAAGAAATATTTCACACTAAAAATCTTTATTACTTCACTTTGTCTGTGGCCAACGGTCATCCTAAGCGATGCCGAATACTTCATTAATTTTCGTAACAGAAGTACGGCTGTAAAAGGCACCGAGATCTTTATTCCACAAATTCAGGTATTGAAGTTGTTAATCTAATTTGTACTTAACTTACTGACGCTATGCTGCATTCAGATAATGTGTAAGTTGATTATGATTTTATATCAAGGAGATAATATTGCTAAAGCGATAGAAAAAACCAGACGATTTTGGCCACTGAAGAAATTCGGTGTCGAGACGTTGAAATATTTTCATAAACCACATTATATTATATACGTATCATACTTCATTTACTCCAGAAGTTTAGTTGTTTTTACTATTCAGTACATGTTAACACCACTAATACGAGACGGAGGAGAATCATCTGTTTTATTGTATGGAGAAACTGCAGGCAATATTCCGTACTATAAATTACAGTTACTAAACCAAACTTTGTACGCCATCATCGTGTTGGTAATAATGTTGGGTTCCGAAGGACTCTATTTATATTTAGCAGGACACGCTATCTCCGAATTGAGAATGATTGGAATCGCAATGTCCAAAAGGAGCGATGGACGTTGTTGGACCAACTCTTTCAAAAAAGAAGTCATAAGTCATCACCAAAATGTGCTAGAGTAAGTAAGTCTCTATTAGATGATTTTAACTGTATGCGAGAAAGCAATCAAGAAATCCGAAATTAACAGTAGTTATTCTAAAATGACTTACTACATGAATGCATGAATACCTCGCATCATTTAAACGTGTTTCAAGTGTATTTTTAATGGACGTTTGTTTCGATGGGGTAATTATATTATAAATCAGATGTTATTATGGAAAATCAGATGCATAGATAGATGAGAGTTTGGAGAAAACCCGAACAATGGTAAGGAAACGTTAATTATTTTATTGCTTTTAGATATATTCAGCTTATCAACGACATATTTTCAAATATGCTTTTTTATCAGTATTTTTCGAGCTTATTTGGAATCTGTTTTGGCATATTTTTTATGGTAATAGACGGGTAAGTACATTTATGTCGATCGCCACAAAAAGTAGAAAGCTTCCAGTATTTGGCATTGTTGTAAAAGAATAAGACCATTTTGGGGACTTATGGCATTAAAATAAATTCCTATTCTATATCTTGACCACACATATTTTCTGTTTCGGTTTTCTGTTACTTGAAGCTTTCCACAATAGCGAGAGAAACATCACACATAACTTAAATTTAAAAAAACAGTCATGGATAGAAACTAATCGGCTAATATTGAAAATTTCAGAAGTAAAAAAGGCTTTCAAAGTAAAATAAGTTTTCAAATTAACAAAAATGGAGATGTAATTAATCAAAATCGTTTACTTTTTGTACTATTCTCTTATAGAATGCCACCCGATAGCGAACATCTGTTTAAATATGTACCATACCTTGCATCACTTCTGACTCAAATGTGGATGTATTGTTTGGTAGGAAGCATTATAATCAAGTGAAGTAAATTTTCTTTTCTTAAGAAATACAAGTTTATGTAGAACTGGTTTGTTTCCAGTGTAATGTCGCAAATGGCATTTTTTATATCGACTGGAACAACGATGAAGCTTACAGTGACAAACTTAGTACCATAATGATAATAAGAAGGGCCCAGAAGGCAGCCAGAATTAAAGTTGGGGATGTAACAACGTTGGATTTAGAATGTTTCACTTCGGTAAAACTAAACTGTGATAAATCCAAGCGGTTTTTTTAATGAAAAATGACCCCACCGGAACTTAACTATGTTTTTCTATGAAATATTTAAAGATTAAGGTAGTTCACCGGTTCACGGTACTTTTCTATAAATTTTCTTTTAATTTCCTACAGGCTTGCAAAATTAAAAGATCCGCTCCAGTACGAAATACGAGATATATAATGTCAAACTTATTTTTAACATATAAGGTATAAGCAAAGAGTTTTTTGGAAAAAAATTTAATTTACTGCAGCGAAATATTCCTACAGATTTTGATGCAAAAATAATATATTATGTAGGATTGTACTGTGAATAAAATAGTAAAATATAAGGATTCCGAGTGGTACGGTTTTTACATAATCGCAATCTAAAATTACATATCTCACGGAACCTCGGTGTTTCATTCCGCACGTCAGGGAGAAGTGATTGCCCAGAGACTAATTGCAACATAGCCTTTTCGATACCTTTACCAAAAGTCCCGACAAGTAAATTTTGTGTGCAGTGCTGTCGGCTCAGAAAATCTCCACAGCAGGTTGAATATTTGTATAATTGTATCCATGAGTACAGTCTATACTAAAAATCGAATTGTGGTGACAATATGGAGCTTATGTCTTACTATAAGCAGTCCAGATGTAACGTTCCAAAAACGTTTAGCTTGGATTACTGTCGATGAACTACCTTAAATGAGCAGACATGGCCGACATTACTGGTTATATTTTATCGTCTGTCTTTAATGATGTCTAATAATTATTTTGTTATTTACACATTAAGCAGGCCCACTAATCTATTTATTCAATTTTGCGCACGGTTTGCGATTTTTTATGATCATCATATTTTGGTGGAACGGACTGGTCCTTGGTTATCTTCACAAATTGAAATATAAATCTTGTCCCCTGAAACCAAGAAAGATTAAAAATCGCAACAAAGTTTGCTCTAACGCGTTTCGATAGCCAAGCTATCATCTTCAGATATATTAGTAGTAAACGCGTTAGAGCAACCTTTGTCATTTTTTTTTAATCTGTCTTGGTTTCAGCGGACAAAATTTGTATTTCAATTTTTTATGATCATCACAGATAAAAATGAATCATCCAAAGGCTTCTTCAGCCCTTTGAGAAAAAATATTATCTAATCTACTGGTTAGCACGTTCGTACTGTTTCATTGCTGAGCATTTAATTGAAATTTATCGACTTTTTATACTTAAACAATGTTTTATTTCTACAGATGCAATTCCATTGCTGCTATGTGTCCAGATTTACACTAGTTTATTCAAATTTTATTTTCATGGCTGAGCCAAGTAAAATTGCAGCACTGTATATTTTGACGCTACATTAACCAACGAAAAACTGTTTACATGCAAGGCTAATTGTAAACCTTTTTTTCAGATTTTCAGCAATGGTTTATCTTTCCTTACATTTATTAATGCAGTGTTTGCACGTCAAACTTGAGTTGCTATTCAACTTTTTCGCTCTGTATATGTAACGAATCTTCAAATCTTAATAAAATGTACAGCTTAATAAATTGTGTCAATTAATGTGTTTAGTTTAGTAGTTTTAAAAATACAAAAACAACCAAGAGCGAGTCGAGCCACGGCAATTAGTGTTCGACATCTATACCGATCAGTGGCGTGTCGTGACTTTTATCAATGGGGAAGCTGATCGGACAGCCTTTTAAAAGATTGTTTACAATTTTCCTCTTAACTTATTACATTTTGAATGCCTAAGCAATCAAAATGTTGTGTTTTGATTAGTCGAAATTTTCATTTAAATTCACAATTTCAAAACAAATGTCGAAATGTTGGAAAAAATTAAAGATTTTAATACCAAATCCAGATGTTTGTCCAAATTTATTTTAAAACATTCCAGATTTTTAAAATTCAAATTAAACTTTAAATATTATTTCTTTAATGCTCAGTTTGGTTTTTGGACTATTTTATTTTTTGAATTTTTCTCTCTGAATTTGGATCATTACTCAAAATTTCAAATTAACATTCTAAATTAAAAACTCAAAATTTATGTTAAATAATTACAAAACATTTAACTTCCAAAACGAATTACGCCACTGCAATGCAACACAGTTGATATGATAGTTATTAAAGACCGCGCAAACGGGTAAAAATATTTCATACGTACAGTTTAAAATATGCATAGATCCATCGGAATATCACGCAAATCACATTATCTGCACTAATTGTTTTATCGTTGTTTCGATCAATTACGGAAATGATAATTTAGAAAGGGGAATAAAAAATTAACCGGAAATTACGACTGAAATTATTTGAAGCTACCACACTTTATATGAAGTTTTTTGATGGTGAACTAAATGTTTCGAATGAAATTTAAGACATTAACAATTATTACATTATGAAAGATTACCTACTCTCTGAAGTCTTAATTTTAATGAGGTTATGCGGCTTAAGTCCCCTAGAAAACGGAATATTTAATCGTTTCAAACAACTCATGCCACTTGTGGTAATTTTAGCAACAAACGTGTTACTGTTGCTAGAATTAACCCTAAATTACAAGGGATTCGATTCATTTGCTGACGCCTCCAAATCTATTCCCAGTACTTATCAGGTTAGTTTTTCAATGCCTTAGATCTCAATAAGCACAAGTGCATAAGTAGTAAAAATATGGTATTTCATCAAACATTCTAAGAAGTCTTAAAAAAATATCTATAATATCACAGAAAGTAATAATTCCAAAATTTGTACGTTGGTAGGTGGTATGATATTTTTATTGCTAAATAAGTGCAACATCAGAGAAAAATAATTCGGGTGCGAATAGCTAATTCCGCAAAAAATGATAATTTCCACTAAACTCAACTTTGATGTAAATTATAATATATCATTAGGCCGATGGTACCATCTGAAACCCAACCAACTTATGTTTCAGTTGATGAAATCATACTCGTGCTCAATATATCGTTATGTTTGTAGACTCTAGTGAAGTTCGTTTTTCTGCTAGTCAATAAGCGAAAGTTGAAGGAATTGCTTATTCGTACTAAAATAACTTTTCGCGATAAAGTTGACAATATAATTAGAGAGAAGGCTGTTAACATCTTGATAATTGCGAAAAAATATTTCACCGTTTGGTTGGTATTGATTTACGTGGTGATGATACAGTTTGTTGTTATGTCATGGATCAATCACAAATTCGCTGTTCTCGTCTACGATTTTCATGGAAAAATATTCGATAAATCATACTATGTCGTACTAATCAACGGTCTTCACGTTCTGTTTATGGTATCAATTAATACAGTTGTACTAAGCTTTGATGGTATTTTAATATACTTATGTCTTTATGCCATGTGTGAAATCAGAATAATAAATATGTTCATTGACAGTTACAATCCTTATTCAAAAGCGGCTGAACGATTAAGCGAGCTTAAAGTTATTGTAAAACACCACGATCACATTTTAAGGTATATCGGTTCGATCACTAAAGCACTCGGTTTATCTAGTTCTAGTTTCAGATTTATTAAAGATATTAGCGATTTATTTGGACTGCCTCTGCTGCAGCAATATTTAGTCAGCTTGGGCTCCATATGCTTCTCGTTATTCCTTATGATGATCAACGGGTATAATGACTATCGTAAAAATGGGCAAGAATAATATTTTTTTTTCAGAATACCACCGAATGCAGAAACTTTAGTATCGTATGGTCCACATATTTTAGCATTTTTGTCACAGCTGGGAATTTTTTGCTTTGTTGGTAGCGAACTTACTTTCGAGGTACGTTTTGCCCTCAATGTCTTTGCTCTTCCAAGAAAAACACAGAGAATATCCAAGTACATTAGTGGATTCTAAATTAAAAACAGTTTTTCTTCAAATTAGATATAGGAAGTACAAAAAATTTTCATTCAGTCGAGCAAATTTTAATTTTCTGCTTCCTTCTCAATATATAGATGAAAATTTGCACCATAGTTAATATTTCAGTTGCTTTCTATTGTTTCATTTTTTAAAGCAGCTTGATTTTAACTCCTTTGTTAATGAAACGAAAAAGTTAAGAACATATTAAGAGAACAATTCTGTTGTCTGTTTGTCGTATCCGAATTGCAGCTTATTTCTGTTTCAAGTGTGCAAAAACGCCGAATATTGTATTCTATAAGAATTGGTTTGAACCGTCAGTTAAAATGTATTCCTTGATGATAATTAATCGTACAAATACCAAGATTGTGGTTTCAATCGGTGGTTTCTACACTTTGAGCTGGAATAGCTTCGTATTAGTGAGTATAATGCCAATGAAAAATGTTTACTGTATTATTATGTAACATTAAGTCCTGTAGTGAATGTACCAAATTTTTGTAGGTAGTGAAAAATGCTTTGTCTTTTTTTACCTTCATTAACGCAATATATAGATCACCAAAATAGGCTGATTCAATGAATAAATTTTACAACAATTAAGTGTGTTCTTTTATTTTCTCAGTATTCGTTGTTAAAATCGTTAAACGTTCGTTGTACATATCACAGACTAGTGTTGTTCCAAAAAATTCTTGCTTATTAGAAGTGGAACAGTGTTACTTTTTACAACTTTCCCACCTCAAAATTTGCGAATCATCACTAAGAGAAAAGCTATATATATCATTTTTACAGAGTCTTATCGGCTACAAATTGCTTTTTAGATTAGTTCAGTGCCAGTTAAGTTTCCGACTTTTAATATTTTCTTAAAATTGTTTGCCTGCCTTTAAAATCAAAAATTTCTAATTAAAAAATCGAACTTCCAAGACAAAAGTTGAAATTTCCAAAAACAAATTGTTGGAGTTTAAAATTTTTCAGTAAAAGTCGTTTTTGGATTAAAGTCAAAGAAATGTTGGAATTTCTACTAAAAAATTTCTCGAAATTTTTAGTTTAAAGTCGAAAGAAGCTTCGAAGCGTTTAAAAAATAATTTTAATAATTTCGACCTGCACATCCTAATTTTCGTTCTATTGAAAACTGAGGCATTCATTAGATTCAAAGTTTGGAATCCAGAGACCACCGCCCCGATTTCGTACCCGTACCGGTTACCCACCGGTGTGAGGAAAATTTTGCATTAAGCGTACTTAATAAATATTTTTTAATTTTTTTTGGCGGAGAAATACCAAAACTGTCAAAATATAAAAAAATTCTTAAATCTGATTTGTTTATGTAACATACCCAGTGTGAGCCATAACAATTAGTGTTGAAAATTAATTATAGCTGATTCATCTTTTCTAATTTTTTTTGGTAACATGTCAATTGCAAAAACACTTTGAAAATTCTTCTCATTTTTCATAATATTAGATATTTCTATATTACTTAAGCCTGAGTCTTTCCTATCAATTTTATTCCTTGTCCATATGTCTTCGGCTTCTTCATCTTTTTTTTTAATTCTTTTTTATGCCATCTCCGAAGGCTTTTTACGCTAATTTAGTACCTGCATAACCAGCTGCACCTAATCCCAATGCTTTGACTACAGCTAGTGCTGCAGGAATTAAAGCAGGTAAAAATCCACCTATCCGTGTTGGAGAATATTTTTCTTTTTTTATATATTTTTTAATTTCCTCAATCTGTTTTTCTTTTAATTTAATAGTTTTATTAGGTCTTTCTGTTAAATCGAATCTTATATTAAAATCTATTCTTTTTTATGTACAGTTTTGGAGTTTCTTTATTTGATTAGGTGATAAATATACTCTATAATCATTCATTGTCTTTGACTCGGTCATTTATTTAAATAAAAACTCAGCTCAGCCTCGTGAGTCAAAGGCGAACTCAGTGAACTCTACTTCATTTCCAAGTAAATCTTTTCATCTATGATATTCATATTTTCAATTCTTTGAGATTCAACTACAGCATATATGTAGTCATTAATATTTTGATAATTTTTTAATGTCCAATTAACTTCTAGTTCAGAAGATTTTGTTTTACTAAATAAATTTTCATCATTTTTTTTGTTACATCAAAAGCAACAACTAAATAGAGATTACAAAAATCTTTATAGCTTACTTTTTTATAATTACATGAAAGGAATGCGGCATACAAGCTTTGTAAATCTCCATTATTCACCTGATATTTATAAGTAGGATGTTGGGTACCATTGATTTTAATATTTATTCTTTCTAAATTCATATTAACAAAAATCATTATAGTGGGGGTGAAACCTTCTATGAACAAATTGTAGGCTATTACAGTGGTAGAGATCACACATCTACAAAATATGTTAATGCCGATGCAATATATCATGCAGACTTTCAACGAATTTATCGACGTAGTTGCCGCCTTACATAGATCGCGAATTTATGGAAAACTTTACCGACGAGGTTCCTTGGAGGCTGCCGTTCGATTTCGGTGGGTGTTACCGCGTCGAACTCTTAACGTAAAAGCGCCTATTAAGCTTATTTCAAAATTCTCCTCGATCAAATTAGAACTTGGGGGAGGTAAAATAGTCCCCTGGAGTATGCAGTTCGCGTTTTAAGTCCTCGAATCTGATCTTAGGATGGCATTACTCCGTCGATTTCATATCACGTGACCCCACGAAATTTTTAGTTTGAAGCTAAATTCTGGACAAAAAAAAATTAGAACTTTTGAGAAAATTCGAAAAGTTTGAGTGTTAAAAATCATTTTCGAGTTCAATACAAAATGGTAGAAAAAAGCATACAAAAGCTTCCAGCTCAAAGTAAAAAAATCAACAAAAGAAAAATTGAAACTTACAAAAAACGTTTACACTTTCTAAAGAATTTTCGAATAAAGTGAACAAAATTATAAGAATGTGGTAAAAGAATTTAAATCTTAACAAAAAACAAACCTTTGAGATTAAGTTGAGAATTAAACTTTAAAAAAGGAGGGGGGCAACATTGTAAATTCTGAATTTTTAAATTAAGTGAAAATTTTTTGAAAAGGAAAAAATGTTGAGTATAAAATCGTTTTTGGTAAAAAGTAAAAGTAAAATTTTGGGTAAAAATTACGTGCTTTATTGTCAGGTTAAATGGGAAAATTGTAAAAAAAATTAAAAATTCTTGGTCACATAAAATGTATGAATCATTAAATTAATTCCAAAAATAAATAATTAAAAAGACATTTTGTCATATTTTAATCAAATTCTTAAAACAAAATTTGGAATTTTATCCAACATTCTTTTTGAATCTTCTGAGAATCAATTTCAGTAATTCGGGGAACTTGTTAGTTTCACGCAAGTGTATATCTACGTTTCCAGTAATAAAAAATTACACTCAAATTATAACTCGAGCACGAAAGTTCCTGGCGAAATTGCAGTAATTGAGCTAGAAATAATTCGAAAAGGTTTCAATAATAATTGTCATGACGGCCGTTAGATAATTTTTATCCCAACCCGTTAAAGAATAAGATGCTTAAATTGATAAAAAACAAAACTCTATTGGAAGATAGCTTTACTATGTTATCTTTGCTTGGCCTTAATCCGCTAGAAAAATTAGATGTAAAAATGGCCACGAAACGGATCATTTCTTTTGCTGTTATTATCCTGTATAGTTGGTTTCTAAGTTTAGAGGTTCTTTTAAATAACAAGGGAATAAGCACCATCGCTAGGGCGGAAGAGGTTATTCCTCTATTGTATCAAGTAAGCATATCTTTAGTTTAAAGCATTGTTTTTGGTGAAACGGACTGGTCCTTATTGATCGATATACAAATCTTGTTCCCTGAAACCAAAAAAAAAAAAAGATTTAAAAACTCATCAAACAACAATTGCTCTAACGCGGGGACAAGATATGTATAGCATTTTTAATAACGAGTTTTGAATAAACCTATCGTTTGGCTTGCTGAATTTGAATATATAACTTTTGGTGAATGGTAACCACTTTATTTCTAAATTGATTCCGTAACACTACGTAGAATTGTAATTCACTAACTTATTCATCGACTTCTAACTACACTATTTAATGAACTAACTAACTGACTGAGTAACTGAGGGAAAGCCGATCGGACTTCCCTTTATATAGATTCCTGGTTCGGAAAGAAGAATTCACACAGATAAGACTTATCGAATTTCTGGAACGCTTATCTGCCGTTTGCTTGATTATCGCGGCCGCTTTCCCTTATCAGATTTTTATAGAAAATTTCCTTAGGTACTAAATTCTATAATTACATTTCGCTACAGTATTAACTACAGTCAAATAGAGAACTTAAAAATGTTGCTGAATATAATTTATTGAAGTGACGTTATAATTAATGAATTTGTTTTCAGACAATCCTCAAAACATACGTACTGTTTACAAAAAAACACAGTTTAATGAGGCTGTTGAAAGATGTCGATGATTTTTGGAACATCGATAAATACGGCAAATTTCACGAAAGTAAAATGCAACGGTACATCTTACTTTTGCGAAAATCCTTTTTCATTTATTTAATCAGCGTGATATCGGCGACACTTTTTTATATCGGCAGCTCCTTCATTCCCTCCTCCAAATACAGATTACCTTTGATTGCCTACAGGGAATTGGAGGCGAACAATCCGTACTACAGCCTGGAATTCGTCAACACGATAGCATTGTTTTTTATCTTACCAAATTCAATTCTAGGATTCGATGGAATTTTTTTCTATATGATTATGCGAGCGACGATAGAGATGAAATTTGTTTATTTATCGTTTTCGAAGGAGAGCGATTTTTACGCTTGGAAGTCCAAAAAACATTTTAAAGAAACTATCCAGCATCATGCATTCGTGTTAACGTACGTATAGTACAATTTGAGAAGTGTTGTACGGATAGAAAAAAATATAGCTGATATAACACTAGTTTGAGAATCAGTTAATCAGTTATTCTAATATGCTTGTCTTTAATTCTATACATATTAATTTTTAGATTTATTAAGGATTTGAGAAATACATACAACTCAACATTGTTAATTCAATTTGTTTGTACTTTGCTATCGTTATGCTTTGGAATGTATGTTTTAACAGTCGAAGGGTACGTATTAAGCAGTATCACCATCAGTTTGAGCTTTAATTTAAAAAAAAAACTCTAATTGGGAAAAAATATTTACTAGAGCAGTTATATTTAAAGTAAAATTTACTAGGCTACGCTATTTTATCTTTGATTGTTTCAGCACAGAAAGTGCAAACGATTTCTTAAAGTATGTTTCTCTAATTATGGCTCATGTTGCCCAAATAGCGATGTATTGTTATGCAGGCCAGTTGCTCAAAACGGAGGTAAATCAAAGAATATTTTAAAAATTTGTTTTATTTTACTTATTTGTTCTAAATTCAAATTGCTCGGGCATATTATATTAACGTACATTATAAGATTTGACTCATTCAATTTTATCTGTAACAGTGTAGAAATGTTTCATACGCTGCTTATAATAATATTTGGAATGGTCAAGGAAAATTTAACGGCATATCGACACTTTTAATCATACAACGATCTCAGAATGCCAAAGCGATATCCATTGGGGGCTTTTCCGATTTGGATATGGCAAGTTTTAATGCTGTAAGTGTAATCGAGCTCTAATATTTGGAAATCGCCTATTCCTATAATTACTTAAAGAAAGGCAACAATTTACTGTAAAGTAATATACAAAATGTTTATTAATTTTATTTAACCTTTCTACGACCCCGTTTGGAAATATTTAAGTTTTTATTGTTTGTTGACAATATTCTAAAACAGTTTTTAAAATACGACTACGTGATATCTAAATTTATTTAAAACGTCACCTCATGGCAGTTGACAAAAAATAGGTTTATTTTGCATAGAATAGGAAAAATGAAAAATATAAAAACTTTTTTTTATGTATTTAATTTTTTTATTTTTAAGTATTTGTTCCTCATTGTTCCCTTTCCATGTCATGCACTGCTGATGAGCTCAAATGAGCGCAAAACATGGAAGTCTAGTGCTACAACCTTTTTTATATATTTTGTATATTTTTATAATTTATCAAAAAATAATTTTTTTCATATCTAATTTAAAAATAAAGTAACCTATTTTTTGTCAACTGTCATGAGGTGACGTTTTAAATAAATTTAGATCTCATGCAGTCATATTTCAAAAACTGTTTTATAATATTGTCCACAAACAATAAAAATTTAAATATTTCCAAAATGGGTCGCAGAAATGTTAAATAAAATTAATAAACATAATGTTGCCGACCAATAAAAGTCCACCATGAAAAAAATACAAAATGTCTTTATTTTTAGCTAATAAGGCAATCGATGTCGTTCACAACGTGGATGCTGGCTGTCTTCAGAAGATAATTATTAGAGTTGAGCAATAAAATTTTGTAATGCAATGTAATTAAAAGTTTTTGAAATACATTTGGTATTATTTTTAGGAACTGGTTCCGTAAATGCATGTTTGTAGATGTTTTGAATGTCCTAACAGTTAGGACCTTCGAAACATGTACAAACACTGTTATTGAAAATTTCTTCAACGTTTTTAAAAATTTTGACTCGAAATTTTAACTTTTTTACAAACCTGATTTTTTAAATTCGATTTTTGTAAAACATTCCCATTCTAAATTCGACTTTTTTTTCAAAGTTTCAGCTTTTCCTCGATTCCACTTTCTGAAAATAACGATTTTTATTAAAATTTTACTTCAATTTTTATTAAAAATCTCGACTTTTTTAAATATATCTATATTGTGAAAATTTCGAATTTCCAATTTTCCATTATTTTTAATTTTCACTTTTTCCAAATTTTAAGTTAATTTGTAAATTTCAACTATTTTATAATTTTGACTCTTTCTAAGATTTTGATTTATTTTCCAATTTTTTGAAAATTTTTGTACAAAATTTTAGTTTTTCTAAAACTTTTTTTTAACCCGAGTCTGTTGAAACATTGCTTTATTAAAAAGCGCTTTTTAAATTTCCATTTTTGTTTAAATTTTTTATTATTTCTCGAAGTTTTTGCCATTTTTTGAAAATTTCGACTTTTTTTCAAGTTTCGAGTTTTATGTAGCAAATGGGTTTTTTATTTAAAAATTTGACTGCTTTTTGAAAATTTCCACTTTTTTCAAAAATTGGATTTTGTTTACTTCTTTACAATTCCGATTTTTAATTTTTCGAATGTTCACTTTTTTTGAAAATGTTAACCTTCTGTCAACAAATTTCGACTTCTTTAAGATATGATTTTTTCTAGAATTTAAACTTTTTTCAGAATTTTACTTTTTTATGAAAATTTCGACTATTTTTCAAGAATTTCTACTTTTTTTAGAAAATTTTCACTTTCTTTAAAATTTTGTTTTCAGAATTTTCACTTTTCTAAAAATGTTAACCTTTTGTCAACAAAAGTTGGCTTTTTTAAGATATTATGACTTTTTTCAAAATTTAAATATTTTTCAAAATTTCAATTTTTTGTGAAAATTTTTTCGAAGTTCAAACTATTATGTAGTAAACCGGATTTTTATTTGAAAAATTTAAAAATTCGACTTTTTGAAAATTTTTGCTATCTGAAAAATTGGATTGCTCTCAAAATTTTGATTTTTATAATACATGAACCTTTGTCGTTAGACAATGTCGTTGTGTCGTCATTGACAAGTTTTGCATTATATTTACATAGAAAATGTCGTGCTATATGCGCGAGAATAGAAAATCGAAAAAGTGAACGAGATTTGGCAACACAGAAGCCGACAAACAGACAAACACACTTTCACATTATGTAAGGATTCATAATTGGGACAAAGATGACAATTATAATTCTACAAAGTAAGGATTTGAAATATTAATTATTTGAATAATATTTATTCATTTATTTAACATTTCATTATATACAAAGAAAATAAGGCACATTCTTAAGATTCTATAACTGGCCTAAATACAAACTTTAAGATATGTACTATTTATTCAGTTTACAGTTTAAGTACATTATACACTTAGAGCTAATAAAATAACATAAAACAATAAAAACCTACCATTGATACTAACAAATACAAATATGGCCGAGCAAAGTTTTGAAGCAAAAAAATTGAGCAACAATGAAAATAAATAATTAGTTTGCTAGTACGTTTTATAAAATAAACACTAAAACGCATAGTGCGGATTTTGCTAATTACATTCAAAACGGAGTATTACGAGGCAATTGGAATTTAGAGATTAGTCAAAAACACTAAAATGTTAAAAAATAGAATCTGCTTATCATTGGAAAATTAGTATTGTATTTCGTATTTTTTTAATGCAATTGACAAATTTAAATTTATTTATTTTATTTGTAAATGCAATGTAAATATTCAGACCTTTTGTTTTAAATATAATTACCAATCATGGATTAGGTGTAAAATGTCCGGCGGTGGCTGTAATTATTTTTCAAAATATACCAATCTAATAACTAAGCTAATTTCATTATATATTCTATTGAAAGGAAAAATATTTTACATCCACACATCCGCACTAATTATATACTAAAATTACAAAATTATATTGGTAAAAAATTACTGGAATGCGCGCTTTATCTTTAACATATTATTTATTTACAGTATATAATATTGTTCTAAAGCATTTATTTTTTTGTAATAAATAGGATTCAGTTATATACAAAACATAATAAAAATCGAAGTTTTATTTACATTTTACTTCAAACAAATTGAAATGGAATATTTTATGGGTTATGTTCATCACCAGGATAAATATATGTACTTGCAACGTTTGTTTTGATTTGGATATAAATGAATGTATAAAAGATTTAGATTTCAGATTAAATACTAATTATTAAAACAGTCTTTATTTGGATTAAGTACACCCATGGAAATCTTAAGTCTGCAATAAAAATTTATTTAAACATTTGAGCGAATTCGTATGATCATTTATGACTGATGGACCCGTGGAATCCACGGAGTTGTGTGGGCCCTAATGCACAATCAGAGATAAAACGTGACCGAAATCGATGGATTTCACAATTGAAACGTCGATTCGAAATACTTATTTTTAAAGTGTTTCGGTGATATCCTGTTGTGATAGTGGGCCTTTTTCTGATAGGATTCGCAATATAATGAACTTTTGCACGGCACGTTTTTTCAACAAGGACGAATGAGAATGTTGAATGAATTTTGTATTTACATTATCGATACGATATGAAAATTTATACTTACTTTTATTGCTACACATACTATATATTTAGGTACACCAATATTCGAGCTAAATTCCGATAAGATTTTCTTACTGCGATATTAACACATTCCTTTTAATTTGTACCATCTGAAATCTTAAACAAAAAACTATTTAAATTTGAAATTGAGACGATATTCATTATTCACTCATTATTACATTGCGAAAGTTTAGTTTAATTAACGTAAAAAAATTGCACTTAGTTCTATCTTACGAAAGTTCTATTAACATCTTTCAGAAAATTAGTTAATTTCAAAAAAGGATCTACCGTCCACACGGAAACCTGTAAACTTTTATGAAACTTAATCAAGTGCGAATCTTTTTTACTATTTCAAATACTCTTATAAGAAAGACAGTTTTCTTCCAGCAATAGCATACAAGGAAATAATAGATTTTATTGTGATATGTAGCAAGATTTCTCTTCTTTTTTTAATAGATTAAGATACAATAATCCACATCCACTTTTGGTCTATCAGTTTTATTGTCAGATTGCTAAAATAGTGCTAATGATCGCGAACGCTTTTGCATTAATTTATGACACTGACCAGTATATTTGATTGTATCATTTATTGCAGTCTTTAAAAACGTAACTTTCTAAATACGCGACACGTGGAACGTTAAAATTTAATTGTTATCGTATAAAATTTATAAAACATGTAATAGGAAAAAATCACCAGGTCTTTTCATCAGTTCCTAACTTAACGCAATGATAAAAAAAGTTCAATTATTTAAAGTACCCACACGGGGCACTACTTATCGAAAGATCACAATTTATAGGGGTCGTAGTTCTCCAGTGACCAATGTTGTTTCGTTTTGCTGCTCTGGCACGTTTCCATCACTAGAGCGTTCTTAGCCTCGTTGATGGCCAGACATTTGTCGCTGCTACCGTGTCTGAGCAATTTCGTATCCGGATCGTAGTCCCAGTATTGGTTGCCTTTGCTGCCGTGGCAAGGATAGAGGATCACCTCTTGACCGCTGTAATCCAAACAGGCCTCGTCTCGACGAATCTCCCCGGTTTTGCTGTACATCCAGAACTGAAAAAAGTTGCAAGTTAGAACATGGCCATATGTAAATAAGACAATTAATGTAGCACCTGCAATATCCCTTTTTATACATGTACATTATTGAAAAGTTTACTAGTTCGATCTGTTTAACAAATAGACATGTAAGGTTAGACAAAGATGGTTTCAATGGACATTGTTTTACGATTTCATAGCTTGACAAAAACAGTTCATTACTGTATTAATCACGCTTGCAAACTACATATTTTTGAAGTATATGCGTTACTAAGGTGAAAAATTTATGAATATTTTTACTCTATAATTGTTTTCCTGCACTTCAAATCGAGATGGAAGTAATTGCATCTATTTTACATTTTTGTTTTCCCTCACCATTTCGTTAGGAGGAAAACAACATTGAATAAACAAATTTTAATAAATCAATTAATATGAAAATTGCACGAATTGTGGAAATTTTTAAGAATCTAAATGTTCAAACAATGCAGTTTTTAAACAATTTCAAATTTTGAAAAACAAGGAAATTTTGAAAAAAATCGAAAATTTAAAAACTAACATTTTATAAACAGATTAGGTTTCAAAAATTTTACATTTTTCAAATAGTACAAATTTACAAAACGTGGAAAAGTTCAAGGTTTTAAAAAGGGTAAATTTTAGAAAAAAAATTAAACTTTAAAAAGTCGAAATTTTTAAAAAACTAGAAACTTTTGGAAAAACTGATCGAAACGTAAACAAAGTCGTAATTTAAAAAAAAAGGGAAGATATTTCGTAAAATGGAGGTGCTGAAAAAAAAATGTCGAAACTTTCAAACCAACGAAAATTTCAAGCGAAAAAGATTGTTCGAAATTAATTACTATTATCTTGCCCGACCGAATATCCACCCTTGTAACGCGGGGATTTAATTATCACGAGCGTTAACATTTCCGAGGCGTGACAACCGTCAAGTAATTCATCAAAAGTACGTGCGGCCAATTATTATGACACTTTCAACTTTGAATTGGACAATCGTGTCGCACAGTGCTTATCCAGTAGATGCAACTACCCTTTTCGGCCCCGTGCCTCAAGTTTTGCTTATTTTATATCTTGCAAGACGTCTCGTTTCGGACTTTTTACGACAACGCGGAGCAGTTTATTGCAGTCGTAAATCCCCCATTTCGACGGCTGGCCCCCGCCATTGCGGACTCACTGCAGACATCAGCTTAGATATTCGGTGAAAAGATAATGACGAAGGTGATCTTGTTGTTCGATGGCGGACTTATTTTATGAACAATTTCGTATCCTGTTATAAGTCGAAATATGATTCCGGTTTATTTCTAGCGCAGAGAAATGCTGTAATCACAACGTTGACCAAAAAAAAATGGAATTTTTAACAAATTTTTGTCGTTCAAGAATAAAAGTAGATTCTCTGAAAGAAATCATAATTTTTTAAAAAATCTGAAATTTTGCACTTAAGTGCGCAAATAATTGAATTCGAAGGTAGAAAAATTTAAAGAAAAAAGTGGAGAGTCTAATATATTACAGTCAACTGTTCGAAAAGTAAAAAAAAAACTAAGCAAACGTGCTATTTAAGAGGAACTTCTTGAAATGCTTGAGATAGTAATTGTCCAATATAAAATCTAAATTAAGCTATAGATATAGCTACGATGATATTTAGTTTTTTTAATTACGTATGAAAATTTTTTTCTTAAAGTTATTAGACCTCAAACTAACGATTTTTATTTTGGTGGAATGGACTGGTCCTTGGTTATCTTAAAAAATTGAAATACTAATCTTGTCCCCTGAAATCAAGAAAGATTAAAAAACATAACAAGGGTTGCTCTAACGCGTTTCGATAGCCAAGCTATCATCTTCAGAGAGATACTGAATATCTTGGGTATCGAAACGCGTTAGAGCAAACTTTGCTGTGTTTTTTAATATTTCTTGATTTCAGGGGACAAGATTTGTATTTCAATTTTCCAAACTAACGAAAAAATTTAAGAAAAATGAATGCAAAAAATTATGCGCGCGAACAAACGTTCATAAATTTGGCTACGATACGAATTCAGTACAAAATTCGAACTTTTTATTAGAAAAAAGCCATGCGATGCAAGGTATATATTAACAATTGAAAATTACGTTTACAAACGCCGTGACAAACTCCGAATTCGCTTGACAAAATCAACCCGGTCACGTCCCTTCAGAACCGGACGAATTTCATGGATCTATTCCAAGTTTTAACTTCTAGTTTTGAATTAGAGCAGAATTTTCCAAAATGTGATGTTAAGCGGAACATTCGCATTCTAGGGAAGGTTAATAGTTTGTTGATCCACGCAAACATGGAATAACTTTATACCTTGTCATGACTACAAAGAATTCATCTTTAGGTTATTGTAATTTCTTAAAATAATGAAATATAATTGAAAAAATAATCAAATTTAAATAATTAGTACGTAATAAATACACATCAATGTCAGATTATTTTTTTAAGGGGTGAATTTGCTTTCAGGATTTGAAATGTATACATTCCTTTATTTTTAATGTCAAGAAAACGTCAACATTTTAAAAACATTTTTTAGGATTTTTTAAAGAACTTTAGACTTTTCGGTATTTAAAGTTTGAAACTTCATTAATTTCAAATCGAAATTTTGACGGTAAAGTCGAAAATTTAAGATTAAATCTCAAACTTCAACTTTCAATTCGAAATTTGAAACGACGAAAGCTTCAATCTTAAAAATTTTAAATTTCGAGGTTGTAAAGTCAACAGTTCGAATCGAAACTTTGATGAAAAAGTTAAGATTTCAAATTTAAACTTGAAATTTTCAACTGGTTTCTTAAAATATTGACCTTAAAGTTAAAATTTGGATAAAAACGTCAAAATTTATTAATAATTTATAAAAAATTAATTTTTATCTATACGAAAAGTACAAATTTAAAAAAAAATTAACGGGTTTAAATTTAAAATTTCAATTTTTCGATTTTTGCTCTTTTTCTACAAATTTTGACTTTTTGTTTGAAGTTTCGGTGTTTTCTTTCAAAATTTTAAGTACAAAAA
This sequence comes from Dastarcus helophoroides, assembly GCA_028583605.1. Lineage (NCBI taxonomy): Eukaryota > Metazoa > Arthropoda > Insecta > Coleoptera > Bothrideridae > Dastarcus > Dastarcus helophoroides. Next base: position 44,059,546 of record CM053328.1, read on the forward strand.
AAAAGTTTATCAGTGAAATTATCGAAAAATCCACATTGTTTAGTTGCGCAAACCGGTAACGCATCACAATAGGTATATTTATATCTGGGATGAGTCATTTAGCTGACTCAATTTAGATGGCAGAAACTAAATTTTTAAAGATGCGAGGGATGGAAAAGTCCAACAAAATGAGTGACGTAACGTTTAGACACAATTTCAAGCATATTTCAGCTGATTATTTTTATTATCTCCGTTTTGGCAAGTTTGAGTATTCGAATTCTCTCTCTGCTTTCAAAGTCAAAACTTCCTTCAATTACTTTCCAGTTAGGAAAAAGGAAGTCAGTTGTAACGTATTCAATCATCACCTGTTTGGATATGTTTAATTTCTTACAAAAACATATTAGGCCCCTAGGCTCTAACTGTGGTGTTTCGGAAACGTATCCATCATTTTTGGCGATTTCTTCGGCGTGCGTCAGCTTTGAACCAATAAATCAACATCACGAACGCGGTGCGTGTAGAAAAACTTTGATAAATGATGATTTCCGTGTAAAATGGGCCCGTAAATGTCGCTCAAACTAATACAAAACAAATCTGTGCGCACCTGAGACGTCACTGTTTGACATTAAGAGGAGAGGTAAACAGGTCAGGTCGGATTACATCGTGAAATTGCCTTTAAAGCCGACCGGATGGGAGCCGAGTGGCTCGCGCGAAATGGGAGAAAAAGCATCTTGACGTCTTCAAGATGAAGCAACAGGGACATAAAAACATGATACAGTGTATTAAAGCTTTAAGATGGGAATTATTTTTTTTTGTCTGCACTTTTCGCTTCAGAACAATGTTTTATTTTGCAGATAGATTAAATAGAAATAGGAAAAACGGTTTCTATCAATTTCGTGTTTATTTGTTTAATAATAAATCTAATTGTAAGACCCAATATTGTAAACGTTTTATAGTACCATATTCCTACGTGTTATCGGTTCGATAAATTACCTATTGAATTTTTTTTTTTATTTTTCAAACATAGAAGACTTATTTGTATGTTATAGAAGTTTTAACTATCTCGGGAGGGTTCATTTGTGTTTATTAAGGTCACCAGTTACCGAATATTCAACTTCTAAAGAAGTCTGAAACGAACATCTAAGATACCATCTAAGAGACCAATTCCAAGAACTTCCCAGATCGACTACTAGATAAAAGCCAAGAAGCGTAACCTTTTAACTAAAGCAATCCTAAACAGTTTAAAATAGAAGGCTTGTAATTATAACGCTCAAATAAATTTTCGTTCTTTGGTGGATTGCTTGATGATTATTATTGAAATTAACTGACGACACGCATTCAGCGGAGCTTCGTTTAAGGGAACACGGTGATTTATTTTCGCACCATACCGAGGATATTAAATAAAATTTATTGGATTTGCTCGATAATAATCCGCATGTACGAGTATCGGCCCTACGTACATACTATATTGTTTGTCCAATAGATTTCACAATGCGGAGTCTCGATCTTTTATGTTTGTCAATTGGTATTTACATAAAATTCATGGAGACCTTTTAGCGCGAACACGTTATTGCATATAGAGTTTATTCTTTTATTAGCGTCCGTGTTTATTTATGACATGCTATGCTGACCTACATGATTATTTATTTTTATGGTTGTAATTTGAAGAATCCTCAATTTGCGTTAAGATATATTGCGCTTATTTCATCATTCGTTAGATAGCTGCTGTAAAAATGTGTAATTGTTAATTTGGTTACGGCAGTTACCTTCCAAACATAATGCATATTTTTCGCTTTGGTGCATTTCAAATGAAATAATAAATTACTTATGTTGCAATTTGTAAAATGTGAAATCCACCATTTCAGCGTCATTTAGATTTTCGATATATGTACATGTATACATAACTCCCATATTTAGCATAGTATTCTTAATTAAGAAATAATTAAGCAATAAATTGAATAGCATTTGTTTTTTAACAAGTTCGTCGTCGATGTCTTCTTTTAAATTTTAGAAAGTGGCCTAACTTTACGAAGATCTTTTTTTCCATAAAATTTGTATTTTGTGAGTATGTCTGTGGTTTATGCAACCAGGAAAACGAATTCTTAATCTGCAACAGAATTGTGCACGGCTTATTTATTTCTAACCTTGCTTGTTTGCAAAATGTTTATTCTTCATTGTGTAATTTTGACAAATTTTTATAATAAATTATTTTTAAGCCGTACTTTGATTATTCAAATATCAAAAAAAATTTATATTATCAGCAAATATAAGGAATAACTATTAAAATTTCGTAAAACCGGTCCGAAAATATAATAAGATTATTTCAAACGTTCTAGAATTCTAATTGTTATATTTATTGTTGATGTATTTTATGAGTTATGATTATTTTTTTTTAAAACAAAAATAATAACGACAATTCAATTCATTAAGTTCACAGACATGGTTTTTATTTTGGTAATTATCATTTTTTTTCTATTTTTTACCTTCAATTCAAATTATGTAATCACGATACCATTCTTGTGTACCATAGTAACCAAATTGACAATTTATGATTATCATTTGTGAGATTTTCCATTTTTTTCTATATGTTTTGTGTCTAATTATTTCTTCTACAAAATGAACAGAAATATAAAAGTGAACAAAAAGTACTACTTGCACCTTTTACAGAGGGCTAGACTTCCAGACGATCAAAAAGCGGGAGAACAGAAACCGAAAAGTAAGTCGACGCCGTTTGACATGAATCAATTTTAAGAAATCTGGCGAAAAGGACGTCCAAAATGATCTAAAAACAAGAAAATAAACCAGACGTGCGATTTGCAAAGCAACGGACGGATTGGTCAGATTCAAAATTAAGAAGCGAGAATACAAATTGATATCATTTGGCTAAGCTCAGTGCTAGCTGTATTCAAATTGTTTTGACGAGACCGAATCTTTCCTGGTTAAAACTTTTTCCAACATTTGAATATCTGTCGCACTAAAATATTTTGAAAGTTATTTGAGCTGTCTCAGAATTGACCATCTGCCTCTTGAAAACGCTTAAAACTTTTTTTATATATGAAATACAACTGAAGATTTTGTAAAATGTAATCATGTCAAACGGCTGTATTTAATGTAAATGAGCCCATAGTATTTTATTCTTGTACGTTTACAGAAAAAATGCCATTCAATGGTGTTAGGCGCGCCCAGTTGCAAAACAAAAATGGTACAGTTCAAAAAAGTACTGACGACAAGTGAGTGATTTGTGTAATTTGTCTCAATGTGTATATTATTATTTTTGAATAAATAAAATTTCAATTTCTCGGAACAAGCGATCTTAAATCAGTACAATTACGATTATTTTATCTGACTTTTTTTATATCAAACTTGAAATTATGAACTAAATGTGCTTTTAACTTATGTAAAGCATAATAAAATTATCTACATTCATTTTGTTGTACTTTTTCGTCACCAGAATTGTTACCTTTTCCCTACTAATTATGACAGTGTATACTTTTAGGTTGCGTTATTGCTTATTTGTAAATATGACGACTAACATGTCAGGTTTTTATCGAATTAGCTAACTCTTCAGTTCGATTTAGGATGCCCCAAAAATAAAACGTTAATGTTCACAGAAATTTTTTTAACTTCGAAAGTATTTACATTCTTATTTATTCGCCGTTATGCCAAGGCCCACAAAATCGAAAGATTTCCCATACCTCATGCCCGTATTTAATAGTGTTAATGGAAGAAAAAAAAAATGGTTATTACGTTAACATCAGCCACAACCAAGTCAGTTACTGTGAGTTTTATGGTTATGTCCAAACATTGGGACCGATGCGGCAATTTACCTGATTACCGCCTTGACTGTGGCAACGATATAAACCGACCGGTTTGTGCAGATCTTCCGGTTTACAAGCAGAATCCAAACACATATGTCTCGGTATGGTCGCGATCTGAAAGGAAAAGAATAATAAGAAAATGAACAAGTATTTACCTGATTTCCGCCTTGTCGATGGCAAGGATAGAGGCCTGCCGGCTTGTGCATGTCGCTTTTTCTCGCCGGCGAATCCAAACACGTTTTTCCACCATAGCCCAAGTTGCGGATCTAATGAATAAATTGAATTAATTCAAGTTCAAACATGAATGGACTTACGCCTGGAAGGTGCAGTTGCATCGGATTGGAATATTTCTATTTCAGCGCCAAGATGGATGATGGATCGGTAATATCAAATGTCATATTTTTCCAATTAAGTGATTTATGTTTTAGAGCAAAAGCTTTCAGTATCCAAGTAAATGCATTCAAATAATTTAATTAACTAGCTCTACAGTACGATGGAAAGTCGAAAATGTCAACAGGAGTTAATATTTGCTGAATAATTTTCATTTAAAGGAATGGCACGAATTTAGCTAGTATGTATCAGATTATTTTATTTTCGGGAAAACTCCGTTTTCCTTCCATTTTGCCATTTCGGTAAGGTTTCGATAATATAAGCCATCTGATAAATGCCACGGTTAAATAACGAAAACTGGGTAATTATCTGACGGAACATTAAACCTGAAAAGTTTCCATGGAATAGAACAAATGCCAATTAACTCATATAACAAATGCTAGAAATGTAACCAATTGAGAGAGGGTAAATCGCCGTTTTAAAGTTTCGCATTAAAATAATTCGCTCGACCATTTATTTCGCTCTCTCCCCTTTTCCTCTGGAGCTTTAATGGTAATGAACACCAGCATGGAGTTATTTATTGGTATTGTCCCATTGGAGCCGGATGAACTCCGAGGGAAAGGTCACCGTGTCTTGAGGTCGACGCGACTGCATCTCGGGCGAACGTCGAAACAGTGAAACTTTTACACAGCGCGATACGAATAGGAATAATTCGGAAGAAACGAAGAGATTTTGTTTGCGTTTGAAGTAGATTCCCAATTATCTGGATTCATATTTATTAGACTTATGTACTGAAAGCATAGAAGGGAGCGGGGGTGAAGAGGGCGTTATGTTATAAGTTTTTTTAGTCGCCACTTTTATTTTCTTGGTAATGATAAACAGTAAAACAAAAATATGAAAGGAGGAAACGTAGCTCTTTTAAACAAATATTTGATCCATCCGTATCATATTCAGCGAGAAATGGAACAGTGCAATGTCTTAGGAATTAAAACCGATTTAAACAATTGGAAGATATGATAAAATTTACAATGATAGGGACACTATTCCAGATTTTAAAAAAAGATACGTTTAATTATTGCAATTAATAGAAATCTCGATATCACTTTGGCGTGTTGCCCTTTTTTTTTGTAAGAGAAAACAAAACACAACATAAATTCGTGATTCTAAGGTTAGGCGGCTGCGGTCGGAATGTAGTTAACACGCGGTAAAAATCGCCCCGAACTTCTGAAAATCGCGAAGTCATCCTAAAACCAATTCGAGAGAGAACCTCCACTTCGGTGTATTTAATAATTTAACGAAAATTCGGCACATGTGCGGCTGGATCGCATTAGAGAGTTGTGTCGTGTATCAGTGCATTGCAGAGAGATCGCATCGCCTAAAGAAACGAACTTAAAATTCCAGACGAAAGCGATAGAAAAGCAAAAGATATGTCGATTGAGCGAGAATGTGTGTCGTGAACTCTGCAATTTATCTAAAAACCAATGAGATGAGAAATACGTCCGAATAAAATATTCATCAGTCGGGGAGAGAATTTCGTGCACAAATTTAAATTTCTCATATTAGGTCTGGATTTGAAGCGAGAAAATAAACAAATACTTGGACATATACATTTGCGGATGATACTTATACTTACAACTTAAAATGGCATCAGCAGTCACGTTGGTGCAGTTTAAGTGCCGACGCTAATTTGGTTATTTCAACGGAATTTTAATGACTATCGATGTCACTGATATGGTAAAGTAATTAAGATCAGTAATCCCCATATTTTTTGTCTCTTTATCTAAATGACTACACGATCAACTGCCGATGTCCAATAAAAATATTACATTTATAGGTCTACAAAAGTTTACCTCTCCATTCGCTACAGCATCGCCGGGAATAAACAGCTCTGGATACACATAATCCAGATACCATTTGAAACTCTTGCACCCCAAGTTTTTCCTCAGTTTAATTCTGGATGAAATGTCCCCGTATTCGCCCTTCTCATAACCTATCCTTTGGTAGTAATACTTGGCGAACTCATCCAACCAAACCTCGGCCAAACGGACAGAATTTCTTCGCAAAACATTGACGCCCGATCTCCATTTGTACGGAGATCTCTTGCGGAAGATGTGTCCGACGTGAGAACAAGGGACAATCTCTAGGGTTCCACCGCACATCCAGGTTTTGAACGATAATTCCAAATTTTCTCCGCCCCAGATGTCAAAACCACTGTCGTATGTACCGAGTTTTTCGAAAAAGGCCTAAAAGATACAAGTTAAGTGAGTGTTTTTAAATTAATAAATCACCAAACTTTTTTCTTCATGTGATCTAGTAAAATTTATTTTATACGCACTTAAAAATTGATATGTTACCAATCGCGTATTATATGGATCCCTTTATGGAATGTGCCAATCGTTGCTATCGCAAAGGACTTATGTGTAGGCTGACATCTCTTGACTACACCGTTCAAAGCTTTTCCGGAAGCAACTGTGGGTTATAAATATACGCGCTTCCCTGATATGATTCACTCAATATTCAGCATTATGTAATCGATTCATGTTATTTGTCACATTACATTCTGTTTATTTTTCTAAATAAAGTATTTAAATTCACGGCATCTTTATAGTCGAACCCAAACATATAACAATACATTAAAATAGTTATCTTTAGAAAACTTAAATTGAAATACAAAATCTGTCTGCATTGGATACACTGTCTACATTGGTTATCAACTACCACGTAAGAGACAACAAGCAGCTATTACTTCTACAAATCTTTGTCCTCAAAAAAATTATATCGAATATTTATTTCGCAGGCACAGTGCAATGTCCCAAATTGTCATTCAAGCCGACACGTCTATCTACATTTTCATAAAAATAAGTAAGTCATTCCAGGGAGTTTCTATTATTCATAAAACCGGGTAATATGGCGAACATCTCACAGTTATTGACTGTATACGAAAGTGGAATAGGATATTTTTCCATTAATGTCCTGGAAATATGATTTTTCCGGTTGTCAATACACCTTTATATCCGGAGTATATTCCCATTTCTCACTTTTTATTTTCGATAATGCAAGTCGAAGGGAGAATATTGATAAAATCGAAGTAAAGCAACGTATTCGACGGTAAATTTTTGATATTTACATTTAGAATAAAGGTTCGCTCTTTCAAAGAATATTTGACAAGGTGTTTACATTGGGCTACCTCATAAAATTACGTTCACATTTTAATAAATTTATATTATATGAAGCGAACTAGCGACATGGAGAGATCAATGCGAGATTGAAAATATACTAGGTTGGTTGTATCATTAATATTTAAGGTGTATTTACTCAACAATGAATAAAAGACAAGTCGTTGGTTCATTGGGTTTAATTTGTTACTGAGGTGTTGCGAGTCACGAAGCTGATGCTATGGTATTTTCAATTTAACGTGTCCCGAAAATCCAATTTGAAGTCGCATGATGTATTGGATACAATTTTGTTTCAAAGAAGTAGTTATTTATTTTACTTACAGCAAAATTCCATTAAGATAAAAATTCGTTAATCGCGAGATATTGTGAATATTTCCCATATTTTTAGCTGTCAAGTAGGAATTTTGTAATCGAAAAATTATTGAAAAATGGGTTCAAACTCGAGAAATTCAAAGTTTGAATTTCGAAAAAGAAAAATGAAAATATTCAGAATATGTCAACATTTTAATTTCATTTTATTTGCAAGTGTAAAGTAGGTATTTAAGAAAAAAATACGAATTTCTGAGGAAAAAAAAAACGTTTAGATTTATAAAAAGTAAAAAATATATTAGTATTAATAACATAAAAATCGCAGATCTAAACTCGATATTTCGAATTTAAAATTACAATTTATCATTGCGTGCTTTCTTTTCTTGTTTTTCAATGCCCTTTCTTTAGTCCCCCTTTTTCTTCTTTCAAAAGTGCGACTTAATTAGAAAGTAACCGTACAACGATAAAAGTCGTAAGGATTCAGAGTTTCCTTGACTTCTAATTTTATACTTTTTCGCGAAATTTTTGTTAGCCAAATGATTAAAATATACACAACCGCGCGCGTTGAGGGATCAAATTACCCCCCGGGCGCGCTGAATTTTATCAATTTTATCTTTTCAAACGATTACGGAATTACGGTAAACGGTTAACGTAAACTGGCAAGGATTATGAGAATTAGGCTGTATTGCGGGAACCTTTCCGAAGAATTAAATGTCTCGACCAATATGATTTTCGTTTCGTCCCTCTCGCTTGGCACCGTAGTTGCCGAAATTAATTAAAAGTTGTCATTTTCAACTCGCGCAAGGAATTATTTTGTTATTTTGTCTGAAAAAGGAACGTCTGGATTTGTGTAATTTGACACATCTACAAAATGTTGGAAGTAACTGTAACGTGTAATCATAATTTATTATTAACGGGAACTATTTTTTGTGGTTGAAAATGCCTAAATGCCGACCTTTACAATCTCATGTATAGTATCAGAAAGTTTACTATTTCGATTTGGTAAACGTCTAAAAAACAAAAAAATGTTTAGACTTCCGTAAGGACAGACAAAGCTTGTTTCACAATTTCGTAGCTCCGTAGCTTCCGAATTATATGTAATAAGTAACGCATAACTAATAGGAAATACATTTGTATATATTATTTGATGGCACAATTATTTCCATACAGTTGAGACAGGTATGAACATAATTGCACCTATTTTTGGTATATTGCGTTGGTCCCAATCTAAAACAGAACTTCTAAAAAAAAAAGAAATAAAAGCGAAATTAAAAAATAAATGTTCATTGCTGGAACAATTGTAATTATTTGGTTTAAGGCAGTGACGTGTTTTCCATAAAAGCTAGGAAACCATAGCGTCCTTTATGAAATGAATTTTGTTTAATAAAATTGACTTTTTCCGAAAATTGTGATTTTCTTCGCAAACTACCACTCTACTATTAAAATTCCAATCACAATCGACCCACCACTGTTGGTGCCAAAGCTCATCTCGTTTTATTCTTACTGCACAAAGTTTGTTTCGTTTCTCTTGTGTATTTAGAAGCTAAATGAACATACAAATTGGCCAATGCTGCATGTGCCCGAAAATAATTATGCGCGATATCGGTTACGAGATCCTTTGCCCGTCTATTTATGACAACTGATCAAATTCGTGCAACAGTGCCGTAGCCGAATGAAGGAAATGGTAAAATCAAATTTAGATGGCGCAATCCAATTAGTGTTGAAATAATTTCGCTACTTGGGAAAGAGCGGGAAACGTATTAAACAAAAAGCAAGCGGCGATATCATATCGCGTCAAATACGTCACAAATTCTGACGTTCCTTCATAAAAACAATGGAGGAAAACGCCGACCTTTTAACAAAGAGTCAACCTTTTGTATCCCTAGATTAACATAATTTTTCAATGAATTGTCAGAAGAACCTGCTGCTGCTTCCACGTCGCAAAGATCAATAATACTGAGAGGAATAAATTTTATTTCGCGGCTTGACTCATAGAGTTAAATCAAAACTTTTAACATATTGCGATTCGTGTCTAGTCTTGCCGGAACATTCGTCATAGGAAAATAATGTATATCGGAGAAAACTCGAGTTCGAACTGATTTTTAACCAGATTTATTTTAGAAGTTTTCTTCGACGTCTACGCTGCAATACTAAATCCGGTCGAAAAATGAAATATGCTGTTACGCGGATGAATATTTGTCTTTTGAATTGGTCTCGTGTGATTTAGTTATTTACTGTTTTCGACTTTGCCTGCTTTTTTGCAAATTTTAAAAACAAGGACATTAACAATTAAGTGTCAAGTGGTTTTAGATCACTTATTATTGAATAATTAACGTTTGTCAAATATAATAATTTTAATTTAACTTCGTAAGCATTCAAGTAGAAAATGCAGCCCTCTAAGAGTGTGTACTGGATCATAGGTAGCCCAACTACCAACAGTTGAACCACAAAAGCTTATCAAAGCGGTTGATTTCTAGGAAGCTCCCAGAAGATTAAATTCTAATGCACAGATCAATATGTCGACGGTTGTTGGAGTTATCCACAGTTTCCATATGGACCAATAGGTGGTCATACTTAGGAGTCATATGAAGAATATTTGTTGATTCTATAGTATTTATTTGCCATTCGAATTGGATATCCCAAATTGACGAGATCTAATAAAATCGAAAACGGTCTTTGGTTTCCAAACTTCGAATCTCGTCAATGTTTAAACTTATTGGTCTGTGCATTAGAATCATTAAGCATCGATTATTTATCAGTGGTTGGATATTATAACAGAGTGTAGGGTTTACTTAATAATCGTAAGCGAATGATTTTTTTTAGAAAAAAAATTAGAATGACAATCAAATTAATGTCACCTTATCAATACTGAATAATCCGCCGGCCATCGTGGGGCTGTACACTGGTTCGGCCGAGTTCTTATGTCTTTTCTTTTCTCTCTCCGGAACGGCGTGCCAGTTGAATTGAAGGTTCCAGTCGAAACCACCCACGTTCACGCCGGCACTGTCGTGATAGTGGTATTGCAAAGTCGTATCGTCGATGACGTCTATCACAGGACACACCACCGTCGTAGAATTTCTGGCTATTCTATCCAACAGCGGCTCCAGCCAACCGACTGCGCATTCACAGTGCGAATCTAGATAAGTTAATACTGCGCCGCTGGCGTGCTTCGCACCTAAAACGATACACTTTTGTTTAAATTTTGTAAAATGGTTATAACATCGATTACGTAACCTATCCTGTTAAAATTGAATCGTTTAAACGATATCTCGAAATATTTTACCTAATAATCTGGCTCGAATCAGGCCCTCTCTCTTGTCGGCGCGTACGAGTTTCACTTTGGGCTCTTTCGACCAATATTCCACGAGAGGCTGCTTCAGGTGGGGCATGTCGGAGAAGTCATCGACCAAAACGACTTCTTTGATTAGATGAGGAGGCGATCTGTCCAAGACCGAATGAACGGTTCTCAATAATACTGACCAGGCTTCGTTGTGAAAACAAATTATCACCGACGTTTCGGGCAGATCTTTTAGTAAATGACTAGTATCCTTACACCTGAAACAAAATTGAAATTGAAATAGAACAATCAAATACAAATAATAATAATAATAATAATAAAGAAGGTTTTCGAAGTGACTCGCAAAGAGTTACAATAGAGAAAAATAAAAGTTTCCTATTCTTCGGTGTTTTGCAATAATTTAGCCCACTCATAATCAGTTTTAAAATCGAAATTAGCGAAGTGAAGTATATGTTTTATGTATGTTTATAATAGATTTGAGAAGGTTTTGCAATTTTACCACATTAGGAATTAGCTTTAATGTCTTGACAGCTGTACTTGCCTTATTACTTTTTAACTAATTAGTTTAAAAGGCTTAAGGATGATATTTTAGCTGGCAATGCTTTATAAATTGGTAATATTTGTTTAGAAGTATTACGTGTTAAACGTATTGAATTATAAATGTGACTTAAATTTAAAAACTTTATTTAGACCACGAAACAGAACGTAATACAGTAACGAATAACATGAATTAATTACCGATTGCTCTACTGAATAATGACATTTCATCGTAATAAGAGAAGGTCTGCCTTCGGAAGTTTGCATCTCGAGAATAGACGTTATGATTAGGAAATGTTCACTTGCAGAAGAGCCATTTCGCGATAACAACTATCTGGCGCCTTCCATAAGGCGGTCCATTTACTTCACGGTTTCTATCACATCAGTTAGTTACAGTACTTTAGTGTAAGCTGCATGCTCCATCTCAGACAGTTGCAAGATTTGAAACCAATGCTCACATTCTTATGTTCAAAAATTTTGTAACATCGCGGGCCCGAGCGCTTCCAGAATGTGACGTTTCGACAGTTTAATTGCCGAAGTCGCAGTTTTATTAAAACAAACGGCCACTCGTGTTCGTATAATATGCTAATATTCCTATGCATGTTACGTTTTTACGGCCAGCCAACACATACATTACGGGCGAACGCTAATTACGTCTCATTAAGAAAATTTTACTGCTCTACGTGGCTGGCTGTTTGCCCTTTGTTCATCTCTTTTGGTTTTCGTTTCGCTAAAAATTCGCCGACTTAATTTGATGCGCGATGAAAGGGAATATTAAGCGCGTTAACTTTTTTTGACACACGAGCAGTGGGATACGAGGTACGGAATAATGCCAGGAAATGGTGGAAAGAGACCCGCGGGCGCGTTTGGCGCTTCGTTTCGACTCTATTGAAATATGCACTTTGAATATAAGAGATATAAATTTTTGACGTCGCACTGTAATATATACGTATGCAAAAGTTAAAACTGAATTATCATTTATAATCACAAGATCAAACGAACTTACCTGTGAAGTTCGATCTTGATTATATGAGGTCTCGTCGAAGTAAATAGGATAAATTGTAGTACCTTCGTTCTAGGCGATACGATCACATATTTTAAAGAAATAAACAAATCATAAATCTCGTTATGCCCTCACAGTCCCCGCTGCGTATGCAGCTCGGCTCCCCATATACTTCAGTCTTATTTCAGAGATTATACATTTTTTGCAACTAAATACGGGTTTGGGAATTGGGAGGGACCCTATTTACTTCGACGAGACCTCATATAATCAAGATCGAACTTCACAGGTAAGTTCGTTTGATCCTGTGATTATATTCGGTCTCGTCTCGTAAATAGGATAAATTGTAGATATTTAGAGTATGTTGCAAAAAATAAACCGTAGCAAATCATTTAATTGGAAAGAGTATATTAATTAAGTGAAATAAATAAACCGCTTATATTACATCTGAAGAATTGGGTTCTATTCAGATATTATGTCAGTCGTGGCCACAAAAATATTAGGGTTTAAGTTGAAGAAAAAGGTAGTCCTAAGAGGGGTTACCTACGATTTCTCGAGTGATTTGGAGTCTGAATTGAAAACCCAGTCTGATCTTCCAATATAAAGTTTTATTAATATGTATAGCAAAGAATCTCGAAGTATTGGACTGTGGCTGTTGCCAACAGAGTTGTTAACTTTGAGATAATGCCAAGGTTTTTTTTTGCATCTTCAAACCTGTCGAGAAATGTTAAGACTACCGAAGTATTTGAAAGACTAAGGTATTTGAGTGTACCGGGTCTAAGCATATCAACCTCTTCGAAAAATGTTGGAACCTGAAGTTCTGGCATAGATTTGGACCCGCCTTCTGGGCTAATAATGAACCAAAAAGAGTTAAGAGAGCTAAATACAGATATAAAAACATTGAGAACGTTGTTTTGTAGAAATGTTTTCTTGATAAAAGACTGTTCTCGGGGAAAGCTGGGCTGTTAATGGTTGAGGAGTGCTGCCCAAGGAAAGTAAATCTACGACCACTGTGTGCTGAGCTTAGCCACTTATAATTCCTTTGAAGAGGCATAGAATGATTAAAGAAAGGGAAAAGCGAAAAGGTGTAAAATAGACTAATTGATGATCAACGTGTCTAGAAAACTGGCTTCCTGGGTCACTGATCCTGAAAAAGTAAACCTTACTTTTCGTCTTTATGCGGCTAGCAAATAAATTAATGACCAAGGAGCCCAATTTTCGAGTCAAGAGTCGAAATGCTGTATTTTGCAGTGACCGTCCTGTATCCACTTATAACCCGTTTTAAGTTTTATCTGCCTCGAAATTTTCTGTTGACTTCATGTAACATGGAATAATGACGATACTTTGAAACTCGCACCCTTGCCAAATTGATTGAGTGAAAATGTTTAATTGTGTACACTATCAATGTCATTCACCATTCACGCATCATATTGCGGTAGTCCTATAAATCCTACAGAGAACTGAACAGTGTTTTAATTGTTTGGTATACCATTTCTGTCCCAAAAATTGAGTTAGAAGTTCTAAATAATTGATGGGATGGGTCTTGCCTTTCTCTGACCAAAAACCGAGAGAACATCCGGCGAAATATTTCCATAACGAATGCGTCTTTCTGTAGAGAGTGTTATCATATTTCAAGTTTTCTAGCTGCCAATAAATGCTAGAAATCGAGCCGATTGCAGGGAGCATTGTAATTTTCCTGGCTTCTGTTGAGCGCTAAAAAATTTATGTGTTCGAAAAGTTTGATGTACCAGAAAGCCATAGTTTAAAGCTGGGCAAACCGACACCAAGTTTTCCCTTAATGTGGAGAAACATTCTGCGTTGTCATAATTGTTTTGTTTGTTTTAGGCTGAGATGGAAAATCCACTTTTTTCAAATTGAATTGAGATACTAAAGAGTTAAAAAACACCTAAATAGACTCATTTATTAACTGGGAGCAAACAGCTGTTGCTATAGCTATAATTGAAAGTAAACTGAGATACTTAGGTCTGAAGAATTGCGATAATTGATAATGAGACCCCAATGTTACAATTAGTTTATTGTTTGAAATATATCGGAGACACTACCTTTATAAGAAACTACCCAGAGATAATCATTCAAAAAAGACTAAGGGCATCAGCCTTTCTTATTTTTTGAATGCATCTATTATTGCGGCAAAATTTATACCACAACAAACACAAGTATATTCGTTCATTTTGCCTCTGATCAACCATTACTGTAATCAAAATACAGTAAGGTAAGCAGCGCAAGTGCGGCAACTCAATGGTGCTAAATGCAGCAGTACATCTAGAAATACTATAGTCACATATAATCAAGGCCGGTATACCAGAAAAAAAAATTGTAAGTCAACCAGTACTGTAATCAAAAAACAGTAAGGTATGCAGCGCAAGTGCTGCGTTTCAATAGTGGCCATTGCAACGGTACATGTAGAGATCCGGTCATCCAAAAATTGCAGTGTGTGAATGTTAAGATTCAACAAGCACGTGTGGTTTAGGCCTATGTACCATTGACATATTTGTGAGACAACCTTTACTCTAATCAAAAAAGAGTAAGGTAAGCAGCGCAAGTACTGCGATTCAGTAGTAGGACATATAGTCGGACATGCGGTCCTCCAACGACTGCGGTTTGTGAACATTAAGGTTCGGCTAGCACAAGTAGGCCAACACTTTATATCAATGGACATTTCGTGCTAGAAATCACAAAGAATTCAACAGTCAACTGTAATCAAAAAACAGTACGTTTTGCACCTTAAAGGCTGCTATCCCATGGTAGTGATAAGAACAACATGTGGTCATTCAAAACAAAGGTCGACAAAGATTGTAGTCGAGCACCGACTATTGCGGGCATAAATGAGATATGTTAGAACTTATGAAGTTTAACAGATGTCTTGCCCGAGCGATCCAACGAGAGCTGCCTTCTACCGTCCCCTGCATAAACGCTGACAGCTTTATTGCTGTGGGTTTGCTTTCCTTGCTGTGTATGAAAGGAATATTTTATCACCTAACCACATCTCTTTATCAGAGACTTGAAAGAATTTGTAGAAAAGTCGAAAAATAAAGGCATGGATGTGTTGTTTTAAATCAATTTGGTGTAATTTACCCGAAATAAATCAGTGAAAATCTAAAATATAGAAGTCAAAAGTGAACAATTACGGGTACCCAAACAGTATGCTGGGCATAGAAGTAATACATATATGATGTTATGCAATGGTGGTAGGTGTAGCATGACATCAAACCGGCTAAAGGAGGGAAAATACCTTCAAAATTATTTTCCATCGCGGAGCTGTGTAACTGAAAACGTCTTGTGGGCTTCCATCTTGCCCACTATTGCAATTATCGAAGCAATTTGATAACACTTTAATTGAAAGGGGGTGGCGACCGACTCCGAGGGCTTTTGACAATTTTACGGGCATAACACGCACTCGCGAACTACTTTCTTTCTTAGAAAGTTAACATGTCGCGTCCTAAACGCATCGCACAAAAACAAAGACTGAAGTATATGGGGAGCCGAGGTGCATACGCAGCGGGGACTGTGAGGGCATAACGAGATTTATGATTTGTTTATTTCTTTAAAATATGTGATCGTATCGCCTAGAACGAAGGTACTACAATTTATCCTATTTACGAGACGAGACCGAATATAATAAATGCTCTACACTACATTATTGATTTGAAATATTATATCGCGACAAACTATGTAGTGCGTATGTATTTAAGGTACTTCACCGGTTGATTGCTTTCCTATACATTTTCTGTAAATTTTTACCAAATGTTACTAACAGCGTTATTCATATATGTATCTGCAAAATTAAAAGATCCCCGCTGATGTCGAACGCGAGATATTCAATGACAAACTTACGATTTTTAAAATATAATATAATAGTAAAGTGACACTGTTGAATAAACAGAGCAGTAGTGTTGTCTGCCAAAAAAATCTACTGTAAAGCGGCTTGAAGATTTGTGTTATTGTATCAACGAGTACAATCTATGCTAAAATCGAGTAGAGGTGAGAATCGGGCGCGCGCTCACTCACATCTCACAATCCGCAGCGGAGATCTAACATCCTAAAAACTGTTGTTTTGCAATTTTTTTTTCGATTTTCTTTCTATGGAGGTACATCGAATACCTTGTTAAAACTAATGACATAATGACTGAGGCACTCTGTATGTTATTATCACAAACAACAACTTTAACCTCGTTTCCGTAGCGCAGTAAATGAACTTTACGGAGCGGCGAGGCGGTTAAAACATAGCATATTGACAGTTGTATTATGCATTTACGTAGTTCATTTTTCATGCCTTTTTACCGCCCTTCAAATATTAATATTAATAGCAGTCGGACGCTCTTTATGCCATTATTATTTCATTTTCTAACATTTATTGAGATACATTATCTAGGAAGTAGGTTTCGTTCCGTAAACGTACCGTCAAATTCCATGTAATTTGTCAAGTTCCACCGTCGGTCTGAGCGATATTGAATTATTTGATAAATGATTATTATGGAGAAATGTTCGGGCTAATTACCGTAAAAACTTTCGAATTATGGATCGGACGTCGTGTTTTCTAAATTATTTGTCAAAAGCGACGTATCGGGGGGCGTTTTTGTTGCGTTTCGCTAATAACCGGTTATATTGTAGACTTGCGGAAAACCTACTAACATAATAGATAAAAACGGATCGAAACTAGATTTTCAGTCGAAACCAAAATCGAATTTCTCAAAACTGCAAACAAAACAAAGTGAGAACGAATTTTTTTTACATCTGTTATCAGGGTAACTTTTAATTATTTCTTGAACTGTTTAAAAGGTGGTTAAAATAATTTTGAGCATTCAGGCGCATCCCGAAACGCTTGTCGTGGTTCCTTGCTGGATTAACCATAAAGTTTTCGACTGACAAGGGACGGGCCAGAGGGATAAGCCCACCAACTATTCTAATGCAAGCAACAAGAACAATTAATCACAGAAGCGAAATGCGAAGCCCGGGGAGCGCATCTTAAAACCGCAATTTCGTCGTCGGAAGGCGGGATTAGTCGGCTGCAAGGTGCGACACAAGATCCAGCAAGTGGTCACAAGACACCGAATGTACCCAGAACAAGGTTTAATGAAACAGCGAAATTAAGCAATTCTTCCTGCTAGCTGCTAGCAAATTAGAGCGGCAAAGCGAGATCACAAAAAATTTTGTAGCGAGATGAAGGTGCTTTTGCCATCGATTTTGTTATAGTCCGTTCATATTAGGAGTTTTACCTCGGACTGAGACAAATTTTGTTTTAAACATTTTTTTCGCCTAACCGTTTTTGAAATAAAGGGTGATGCTCAGCCATACATGATATAATGCAAGGTCAATCATGAATCTCGGTAAATAATATCTTGTATAAAGTCATGAAACCATTAATATCATTAACAATGAATAATTTGTCTAAATGATCATGCATTACAGTATGTGTGGCTGAGCCCTGTCCTTTATTTCAAAAACGGTCTAGTGTAGGGAAAAATGTTTGAAAGAATAATTGTGGCAAATTTTGTGCTCTACAATTTTTATAATAGATGTTAATAACATTCGAGCTACAGAAATCGAGATAATTGCGAAAAACCGTTTTTGTAACTTTTGACTTTGAATAACTTAAAACACAAATCGTGTCCCCTGAAACCAAGAAAGATTAAAAAACACAACAAAGGTTGCTCTAACGCGTTTCGACAGCCAAGCTATCATCTTCAGAGAGAAACTAATAATAACTTAACGATGCAGACATAACATTTGACATGAGACTTTTGATGCAACTTTTAGACCGCCAAAACGCAGGTCTATAAGAATTTCTAGCTTACTATCTCTCATTATGACGTTGAGCCCTTTTTTTTTGCATAAATTCCTGTACTATTAGGTGTTAACGGTTCGAGAAACACAATCGTACATCATCGAGATATTATCTATTGATTTAGATCACCCGCGATCGAATTTTCGAGGAATTCAGGCTGAACAGATGTCTATGATGATGAGTCGTTCCAGTCATACGCAGGTGTTCATTCTAGATTTCTCTAGGAATCGAACGTTAGGGAACGAGTGATCTAAATAAATAGAACCGATCTGCCCAAATTAATTAGTTATAATTTCAATACTGCACCACTAAGAAAAATATCTTGCGATAAATAAAAAATGTTAAAATCCATAATGTGTTACTATCAAACCTAAACGTAACAAAATCGGATGTCACTTTGGCAATTTGACAATTTTTACTTAAATATCACATGCCAGGATGTGCTTCATGGGCACAAAAAGATCCGCTGTCTACTGTCGGCCGTACGGCATCATATTCTCTTGAAATTTTACCGTCTGATTACAAAGGCATTACGTATGCATGAGTTGCGCTTCCGAGAACGTTTCTGTCGATAGGTAACGCGACAGCGATCCGCGATGATTCCGATGCGCCCTCAGGTGAAATCCCTTGCGACGTGGACACCTTGACGCACCTCCCTATCACTTTATTCATTTCCAGAGAAAATAGAGAGCTCACCGGAAACAGTCGTGATCGCGGCCAACGAAATTGAGGAATCTCTCATAAAACGTAAAATGTATCACAACACGTTTTTTAATAAATTCGTCATATTTTATGCATCTTTTTTAGGATGATTCCAAAATCGCAAGATACAGTCCGGGTGGTGTTATTCGTCATTCTGATGAAATACTTACGTTACCCCAATTTTCCGCCGAACCTACTAGTTCACTTACGGGTCTTTTTTTTCAAGAATAGCCTAATTTTTTCTAGAAATTTTGCATTTTTTATAAAAAATTATTTCGTGTTTGGAAATTTTGACTGATTAAAGATCTCGATATTTTTCAAAATTTAGATTTTTCCAAAAATTTCGGCTTTTTCTGGAAGAATTTAACTTGTTATTGAGACATTTCAAAAGTTTTACTATAGATTGTTCTTGAAAATTTTGCGTTTTTTTTATT
Source organism: Dastarcus helophoroides (assembly GCA_028583605.1). Taxonomy (NCBI): domain Eukaryota; kingdom Metazoa; phylum Arthropoda; class Insecta; order Coleoptera; family Bothrideridae; genus Dastarcus; species Dastarcus helophoroides. The sequence goes on from CM053328.1 coordinate 44,078,932, forward strand.
GAAAATTTCGACTTTTGGAACGACAGTTTAAAATTTCCACTTTTTTAAATACTTTTTCATAATTTCATCCTTTTTTATAACATTTTGATTTATATTTTGAAAATAAAAATGTTCTTAAAATTTTGCGAGTTTTTTTTTTAAAAATCGACTTTCTTTGAAAAGTTGTTCTTTTTTAATGTTTTAAATTTTTCTACAAATTCTGGGCTCTTTCTGAAAATTGTTTCGACTTTTTTTATGAATATTTCTTTATAGCAAGTTTGGACAAATAACTGGATTTAGACTTAACATTTTAAATTTTTTTGCAACATTTTCCAGAAATTTAAATTTTGTTTTCAAATTCCGAATTTAAATCGATATTTCGATCAATCGACACATGACAAAATATAATTCGTTGAAAGCAAAATTGTAATTAACTTTTAAAAGGTTGTCGGGTCAATTTCCCCATTTAAAAAAGTCACGACACGCCACTGCATTCAATGTTTAATAATTGATTTTTATTCGTTGTTGTATTACGTTCTGTTTCTTGGTTGAAATAAAGTGTTTAAATTCACGGTATCTTGATAAACGAACCTAACACGTAATACTTGGGCAAGCAAACGTAAAATGTTCTCGATAATTCTTTTTATTATTAAGGTCCAGTGTTTCCCGTTGGCGCTCCATTGGTCTTTTGTCATATTAATCGACGGCGTCAACTCGACAAATGCACGAGGCCGATGGCGATGAAATTAATTTCAATGAAAAAGGGGGACAAGGGGGGTCCTAACTTTGCAACGCCGTCCGGATTTATTTGCACAAGTAGTTTCATTTATATACCGAAAACGGCGGGGCGGCAATTTAAATTTCATTACATACCTCGTTCCGGCGAACGGTGATTGAACAGTTCCAGAAATTGATTGGTTCAATTTTGTAACAGAAAGCGCAAATTAAATATTTTAAATTTGTTATGGGGCGTTCGGCGTGTTTTGTGCTGAGCGAGGGCGGCTCTCATTTAGTCGACTAATTAATACGTGACATAACTCGATGGGTAAGGCCGGAGGGCGATTTGTTTTCATTTCGGTGGTTCTTCTATTCTAAACAGAAACCCCGTCCGGCTGCCGAATAGCCTCTGGCAGCGGAATACGTGTGGAGTAATATCATAATGTGAATAGCACTTTAGTATCTGTAAGAACGTTAGGGATGCTCGCTGACCATTGAATAATAAAAAAGTTCATACAAAATTTCTAGAAATGGAATGTTCGGAAACGGATGACTTAAATAAGGAGCCATAGGGCCCTTTGACAGAAGGCAAAAAGGCATTGCATACCCTAATAAAATTATAAAAGGAAATATAAATAAAAGAAACCTACTCGTAAATAAAACTAATTTTTCAGTAAATAGGTATAGTATTCCTTTTCATTAACACTTTGCTTCTCTTTTCAACCATTAAATGAAAGGTATAAACCTTTAAAATTTATCGAAGGTTATTGCAAAGTTAACACGAATACGGTAATATTCCAGTATACCATCACACTTAGGGTGAAAAAACGAAAATATATGCCAAAAATCAGCATCAAAGGAGAATGAAAGTAACACAGTCGCGTATGTACCACAAGTCATTTATGATTCGAAATTTTTTAGTTCGACTGTACGATATTTCGTAGGTAAATATTTTTATTGGGTTGTGCACTTCACGAGAAACATATATTTTTATGAAAGCCCGAAATCTCACGCTGCGACTTTAACAACTGAAAGCGTTTTCATGTTTGAATAATGAAGTATAAACAGAACATATAAAACTGATATTGCGAATCAAGTTTCGAAGTTTAATAGATCGCTGCGAATTTCTTACTTTATTCGACGAGCGACACGATGTTTACAGCCGGAAATTTGTTTACATTGGCTCTAAACTTTTGAGACACTTTTCTCAAAGTGTCAAACTTCAATTTCGCAACAATCTACTAAAGTTTTCTAATTTCAAGAGTGACGAATTAAAATGAGAAGAAAAAAAAAACAGATTTTTAACTTTTTTATGTCGACCAAATTAACAAAAGGAAACTTACCATTCATCCCTAGGGTCCGGTAGACTTCGATGCACGCTGATCATATCACTTACGTACTGATTAAATGCATTATTTTTCCAACCTAAATCTACCATGGCTTTAACTTCCTCTGAAACAAAAATAAAAATTATTTTAAAAGGATTTAATTGGCGACAATATATCTATATAGAGAGGGATTCATAAATAGTACGACTGACTAACCATAAACACAACCTAAATACTTATAGAACATTATTGCTTAAATATATCGAGATATCTAGAATATTAAGCCAGAATCCGGATCTAGAATATTAAGCTATGGAAAAACATGATGAGACTAGAATTGTGACATTGGATATCTCAAAGGCCTTCGACAGACTCTGGCACCGATCTCTTCTCGCCAAATTAACATCTTATAGTCTTCCTCCTGGACTTTGCCATTTGATATCCAATTTTCTCGCCGACAGATCTCTTCAGGTCATCGTCGATGACATCTCAACGCAGGGGTGCCTCAGGGGTCTCTCCTGTCTCCTACTCTATTTCTGTTATACATAAACGATCTCTTAGCTTCAACTTGCAATCCTATATACAGCTACTCAGATGATAGTAGCCTTGTGTCATCTTTTTTCGCCGACAAACTATTATCTGTCGCTGCTTCAGATCGACTAAGGGAACAGCAGATACAGACGATTAATCGGGATCTCGAAATCATTCTGGAATGGAATAAGAAAAATTTGGTCGATTTCAACGATTCAAAAACTCAGGCCGCGGTTTCCTCTAAGAAAACGTCAAAAGATAATTCAACAAACATACTAATGGACGGTAAAATCCTTCCGATGGGATCTAATCTATCTATCCTAGGGGTAAATGCTAGCACTAATTTCTCTTGGGACGATCATGTGCGCGCCATTGCCAAATCCGCCAACATTACAATACTGTTCTCATGTTTGGAGTTCAGCCCCAAAACACACTTTAGCTCTCTTGGATTCAATTCAAAGAAAAGCGATTCGCTTAATTGAAGACGAGAGTTTGACCGATTCTCTCTGAAAACACTAGAGCACAGACTTATGGTTGGTGACTTGTATCTTTTCTACAAGTACTGTCATGGAAGATGCCCGCAGGAACTAATAGGATTGATCCGCCTAAAGACAAGATTCTTGGGGCATACAAGACAGTCAGAGACAGCAAATTCCTGTGCGGTCCAGCTTAATACAGTGAAGACTTCTGCCTACGGACACTTTTTTTCCTTAGAACTTCCAAGCAAGTTACCGAAAGAAATTTTCCCCAAAAATTACAACCTATCCTTCCTAAAAAGGCGACTCATCGCCATCTATCCTTGTTTCCGCATCCTACTCGCAGTGTTTTGAAGGCATAGTGGGGTTGCCCTTTAAGAATGGATTAAACTTAAAGAAATAAAAAGTAGAATCTGAAAATAAAACAACATATAAGGTGTTGTATTAAAAAAAATCTAAATTAGTAGAACTTGTTTTTTGTTATTTTATCAATAGATTATTAAAATTTAGGGAAAACCTTTTTGCATTTTACTAAATAAACTCTTTAGATAGGTAGCTAATTTAAATATGAAAAAAAAAATCCTCTACATACACCACTTTTTATCCCGTGAACTTGAACCATGGCGCATAGTATACCTATAAAACCAACAAATACTATATCAAGTGTCAGTTTAAACGACAAATTGTATTATCCATATTTTATAGGAAAATATACGAAACACATCGAGCATCGAGATAAATGCAAATTTAGTTTATAGACAAAACACGATATAATATATAGCTGTATTTTCTTCGACATTGCTTTTATCGTTCCATGAATGGTTCGGCATTTCGAACATCATAAAAATATGAAACTATTTTCAGGAAATTTATAATGCAGACTAAGGTTTTCTATTACTATCGGCTTCGACACTTTATACGAATATTTCCCATCCATTGGGATCCAATTTGCTTAAAAGTTGAGGGGGTGAGATACTTTTTTTCCACCACTTCGTCGCTTCACAAAGAAAGAAATCAGTGACTCTTTCGAACCATGAACGTCGATAGCTAGTTTGGATGGAGACAAACAGTGAAATGCTTAAATGAAAAACTACTAAAACTGTTAAGCGTCGTTTGAATATTTCGTTAATTAATTTTAAAAGAATAAGCGTATTTTAATTTGATGTCAATAATATTTGTTGCAGCAAATGACTTCATAATTTTCTGTTTTTTTTTTCATTTTTTAAATTCGAAGAAAATACGAAAACTAGAGAAAAAAAGTGAAAAGGGTATTAGTTTTTAATACGCCAAGTAACACACAAACGTATCACATGTAACTAAAACTATGCTAATAAGTAATCCAAAGATAAGAGTTATTCTGAAACTGACCTCGAAATTACTTAAGTATGCTATTTATTGAGGAATTAGTTTAATCTTGTCAAATTAGATAATGCAATTCTAATTCTATTTGTTGCGGAATATCGCCATCTCTGCTTAAATGTATTTAAAGCCTAAAGGAAGAGTTACAACTAATTTCAAATTTGCTCAGTTGCAAAGTTGTGTCATTGTTATCATCAAAGAGAAATATCATTCAGCATATTTTAGGAATGTCTTTGTGTAAGAAAAGATTGTTTGATAGCATAGAATATTAAAGTATTTCTTTGGGGCATTTTTTCGTAAATAAAGAAATGTTTTAAATTAAAACACTTCCAAATGATAAAGTGATGTAATTACATTCCCCATGTCATCAAGCCGGCCCGCTGTAGCTAATCGCTTATCATTGTTATTATTGCTGAGATAATTTGGACACAATTCTATTAATCTGGCGACACCGACACCGACCCCTGGCGCCATCTGTTAGCGTATAAAGTATATTATATTTCAGCTTTTGACCACCACCTGATGCCCGGGCAAATTAGAACGATTTCGGCCCTGGGAACTTACTGGAGCATTAAGTGTGGCTCTAAGGCTGAAAAGTTTGGAGACCTCCGATATAAAGTAAGTTCCAAAGGAAGCATAGATGCATATTGATGTGTTAACATTTTATGTTTCAAGGTTGTTAATTTATCAAGAGTTCCAAGTTCTAACGTAATTGCCTAACGCGTTTCATTGAATAAACATAGCATGACGATAACAATTTACTCACTAGTTAAATTGGCAGGTAAAATGACCGGTTTCCCCATCTCTCCGGGTTTATCCTGCGGTGGTAAGAGGAATCCGTCGTCTTCGTCCCTTTTCTCCTCTGGCGCGTTCCTCTTTACCTCCTCTTCTTTCGCTTCCTCTTTAAAAGGTTGAATTCTCGCCGGAGGTTCTTCCCTTTGATTGGCCACATCGTTCTGCATCTGTATATCGTTCCTGAGAGGTAAAGCTATCCTGTTGTCATGCTGGTTGTCCGTATAGAGGAGAAAAGCTATCGTAAACCACGCAGTAGCCACCACGACGATTAATTTAATTAAAAGTCCGCGTTTCCGCCACAGGACACCCATTTTTTTGCGCGTGCACACGATTTGTTCCGCGGCCCACACACCGGTTGCGATTAAAAGCGAATTAGCGATTTCGCACGTTTGTTTCCATTAGACCGTCTGATAAGGTTGGGGTTTGTTTGATAAGATTTGTTATCACAGCATTGGCTCAGCTACAACATTATTTTCCGTTTGATATCGATTTTGGATATGTAAAGCATATTATATTCGATTATGGTGGCGGCGGTGGTGGTGATTATTTTTCATGTCTGAAATAAAAAAATATCAATGAGATATATATTTTTTTTTGACAAGTATAGACATTAAGAATTATCAAAAAGAAACAATGTTGGAGCATAGAACAGATGTTTATAATAAAAAATAAAATTGATACTGGGTTTAGCTGCTTTGTTCTATGTATCTGCACATTTATGTGTATATCTATAAAAGCAAAACGAATCCTACAACTTGGAGAACTTCCTGAATGATACATTTTGAGTTTTTGGGATTCCTATGGTAATAGCACAGTATAGAATTCCTTCTATATTGTGGTAATAGTCAATGTAGTCAAGTATCTTATAATTAGATGGAAAAACCTTTCTGATGTAATAACCGTCTTTTGAGTCTGTTAAGGTTCAGATTATTATCGATTTTAATTCGAATTAACTATATATAGATATATCTGGTTTGTGCCATTGATCACTGACCACTTCTATCAGGTCAACGTACCTGCCAGTGCTAAGTAGTTGACCTAGAGACACTTCCGAGCAATCTGAAGAGATGACTTGAGAGATATGAAAAACGTTCGTATAGGATCCATTTTATTTTGTTTTAGTGATGGTTCTCGACCATATTTCAATAATTATTGTAGATTTTTCTGTAATTTTAAAAGATTATTTTAGAAGTGCATGTATGTAACGGTGAATTTATTAATTATTATTACATTAAATATTTTTGCTATCATCATTATTTTAAGAGCTTGATGTTGGATCATTTCGATTATACAACTTTTTAGTTATTACTTACAAAATATTATTAACAGCTACTTCCAAACAGACAATCGAATGGAGCAAGTGAATTAATTGAATTTAATTTTTATTTACCAATTGAATAAACATACACCTCGCTAATGTCCGGCATTTTCCGTGAAAACCTTTAATCTTCAAAGTTGACATACTTCTTGTGCGTTCTCTGTGAAACACTAGACCGCACTTAGCCAAGTAATTTGATAAATCTAGCACAGTAAGTCAATATTAATACCATTGTCGACGTTACACATTTTGCCATTCATTATAACGGCCAATTGAGCGAACAAATTACACATATTACTCGATAAGTAAGTTAAGCGTAATCGTTTTTAATACGATTGTAAATTTTTCTAGAAATCCAACACGGTCCACCAGGTGCCTTAAAAAAATGCAAACGAAACACATTTTAAAAAAATCATATATATATCTGCTAAAGGTGTTAGTTTTTTTAAATAAATTTTTCAGAGAAAAACTGACTACTATTATATTAATCGCTACTGCATCGCCTTTACGATATCTATATGTTATAGATTTTATGTGTAGTTTTACGTTATTTAAATTTCATTTGAATGTTAAATGGGTTTACACACTATTAGTATTTCTATCGTCCTCATGACTGACAATTAAAGAAAAAGTTTCTGATGTTCGTTATAATGGTAATTTTTGAATTAATAATAATTGCGCTAAGTGAATTTTAATGACCGGCAGCAGTTCAAATGAAAGTTTACTGGTCTCACATAAAGCGTTTGATGATTAAACTTTGATTCTGTGGAATACGAGGAAGGTAATTTTTTTTATATTTTGAAACAACTCTAATGAATTTCGCTGCTGTTATGTAATTACTCCGTGCTAGTTCCGTTATATACATTTTAATTGGGCAGGAATTAGATATAATAATTGCTTTAAATAAAAAATATGTTGCCTTTGGTAATTTTTTTAAACCGATTTATTTTTTTTTTTTTTTCGTTTGGTAATAGACTAATAATCCGAAGATATTGTAACGCAATGTAAATAGATGTAATAGAATTTAGAATAGAATAGTAGAATTTAGTAAGTAAAAAAATAAATTTCTAGAAGGTTCTGATAAGGGGAAAGCGGCCGCGATAACGAAACAAACGGCAGATAAGCGTTCCAGAAAGTTCGGCATTCGATAAGCCTTATCTGCTGAAAATTCTGGAAGCCGGGGGCCGAAACTATAAAAAGGCGATCAGCTTTCCCTCCAGTCAGTCAGTTAGAAGTCAGTGTAGTTAGTGGGTTAGCAATTAGTAAATAAGTAGTGAGTTACTGTTTAGTTGAAGTGTGCCGAGTTATTTTAGTAATAAAGTGGTATAATCCATCACGTGTATCAATTCGAACCGATAACGCACGTAATAATATTCAAGTCTTGTAACGTGTACTTCACCTAAAAAAATAACAAAAGACGATTTATTAGTTCCTACTTTTGTTCGAAAATTTCATGCTTTCGTGAGCTATTTTGATGTTTAATTATCTGCAACTTTCAGCTCATCAGAGTGAAAGATGTTTTCGATTGTTTAGGTGAAAATTTTCCACCAAATTTACTTTATTTTAATGTACTATCACTTCTTGTTTTCGATTTAATGTTCCTTCGGTTTTAGTTTTTTCAATTTTATTCTTTTAACGTCAAAATCCATTATATAATCAAAATACAAATAAGGCAATATTTTCATTATTGGGAATTTTACTTTTATCTTTGGACATAACATACACTATATATTTATTACAGATGTTTTGCAACTCTGTGGTGATTTTTTATAAAAACCAATGGTCTGGTTGCTTCAGTCTACCGCCCGTTTTTATTCACTACGAATGAACAAACGCTTCTTTAGTTGAAACTTCAGAAAAAAACTTTTTTAAGTCAAAAATAAACTCGATTAATGCATCAGGCCAGAAAAATATTTTATAGAGATAGCCTATAAAGCCTTTGACTTTCGTGCGAGAGTTCCCATGATATTGTAATGAACTATTGTGAGAGAAATCGGCAAGCCTTTGGTCCCCGTTATCGAAGATACCGAAATGTTGTGATCTCCAATGGACTTATTCGCAGGTATAGCGTTTTCTGGAATATATTAGACCTTTTCCGGAAGCAGGCATCTTATATAAATATACGCTCTCAAGCTATCTTCAGAAAGATACCTATCTTTATGAAGATGATAGATAGCTTGGCTATCGAAACACGTTAAAGCAATTGTTGTTGTGTTTTTAATCTTTTTTGGTTTCAGGGGACAACATTTGCATATCAATTTTTGAAGATAACCAAGAACGAGTCCGTTTCACCAAAAAAAACCGCTTAGTATTTAGTAATTAATTATTTAATTGTTACTGGTTCTGCTTATTTGTAGAAATAAAATGTTTAAATTCATGACCCTTTTTTAACACGTAACAATATTGATAGCATGTAAATTTTTAACTAATTAAGGAGAACGCACACAATTTCAAGGGGTATGTAAAGTTTCTCGATTATAATTTTCTTTAATCGTCAGAAATATTGTATTGTGGCAATTGCCTTAGCATTTTTTTTTCACGGCACGGATGGTTTCGTAACAAAGTTTTTGGACACGTCGAGCTTTTTTTAGAAGCACAATTTATAATTATTTTACGGAAAAAGAAGTTTTAAAGATCGCTGCTGTATACTATCGCCGTGAAAAAGATATCTCTGTCAATTTCTCCACTCAATCGATTTAAAAAATTATTACTCGGGATCCGTCAAACTAGTCTTGTTGACGCTAAGACCGCTCAGTACTTAAAGGAAAAATTTGCTCAAAAGGGAAGCAATTTGAGCACTTCAGTGGTAGTATAAACATATCTGACTTGCTTAATAACTTGCTGTTTTTTTTTGAAGTTCTAAGAAATTAAATAATGGATAAAAGCAGACACATCACGATGATGAACAAGCGGTTTACCTTCAATAAACACAACAGAAGTCAAGCAAAGTCACATCTTAAAAAGGATGTTAGAAATGCCAGAACAATTAACTTACAACTAAACATATTTCATACTTACGTATGTATTTCGATAGACTTCTTACAGCAAGGTAAATAATGTGGTAGCGAGTGACGTAATGTACAATATATATATATATATATATATATATATATATATATATATATTACCTTCGTAGAATCACATTTGATTTTCCCCGTCATTTGACTTGCAAGGTACAATAAAAAGTCTGCTTACTTTTATTGCACCTGAAATATGCACATCTTCCGTAAAAGATCCAATTTGTCGTGAAAGGGTTTGTACTGAAATGACTCTCCGGATCGTACATAATAACGTAAAAGGTACTAAGACTTTTGTTATACGAGATATGATATATCATGGACATCCATTCTGGAAGCTAAATAGAACGACTCGCACTTTTTAGTTTTGCATTTGGTTCAATTTTCGCTGATTAATGTCGGGCACTCGAGACGATTCGTTTTCGGCATATGTAACGATGTTGGGAAAGGGTCAGACATTTGAATGATGACATTCGCGACTTACTGGAAAGCTATCGAATGCGATGACGGTCTCGGCCGGGATGAAGTTTAAATTAACAAAGTTGAATGGAATGCATATGAAATTGAATGGGAAAACTTGAACCTTCCCATGAATTACATGAAATACATAGTAATGGCTTCATTTTTGATAAAATTAGATGATTTGGAATAAATTAAACTACTTTAGCGTTGGTTGCTTACACTTATAAATGTTGGGATTGTATTGGGGCACCAGTATGCGACTTGTAAAGAAATCTGAAATGAATACCTGCATATGAGTTATTTCAATCAAAGGTCGGCGTGTCTCCATTACCGTTCTTACACATTTTAGTACGTTTTAGAGAATCTTGTTATTTAAAGAGCTCATACACTATACACGATACGATTAATAATAAATGATTAAATAAACACCACAGCTAAATGCATAGTTTATGTTGGTTATGTTAGTTACTGTAATTTATAATTTTGTTTTTATTTAAATTCAATTCTTCTAATAAATAAAATCTGTTAACAAGAGACGATTAATTTTGGTGGCATTTAAATTATTATATATGTTTATGAAATATTTCATCTCTTTGACAAATATTGCGTGAGTAAAGCGACGAAGACAGATTAATATATTCTTAAATATTCTTCACCATTTCGCAGTTGAAAGTGAAATTAACTTTTGTTGACAAATATGTCAACCTTATGTAATTATTACGTTCAAGTTTTACTCGACTTTTAACGACTATTCTGCTTATTCAGTAAAGTCTTACATGTTATCCTCCTTTTCCGAGGTTTTAGATAAATAGTGGATTAACTTTTTCTTTCAAATATTCTCTCCCAAATGAATATTCGAGTGCGAAAAAGTCGAGGCATCCATCAAAAAAGTTTATATATCGGGCATTTCGGGAAGTTAAATTTGGCTTAGCAACATTATCTTTAATTAATTGCACTTGCAAAATAAATAATTTAACGACTTGAAAACTGCAATTTGAAATATTAATGATTCAATTTCAACTTTGTTAACTTTTCGATTTATAAAATATGCACTACGGACGCTACACTGGGGCATAATATCGAGAGTAAATCGGAGGCAAATATTGCCCCTTTCAATTATAACTCTGGAATGAATGTCTTAATAAGCAAAGTTGTAGACTATGACTGCTTATTTCATAATAATATTTGCACGTTGTGTTGCTAACAGTAACAAGAAATATCAGTTCATTGGATATTTTTTACTAGGAATCGATCGTAACTTTGTCTAGGCCTAAGGTAAAGTAACAAATTTTTTGTTGAATTATATAATTGTGTATTAATCTTCGAATCGATAACGCTCAACAATAATTCTACGATGTAGCTGTATGATGTAGATGTTTCAAAAACTTTGTTACGTTATGCGGCTGACTCATACGCAGGGAGTCCATTAAACTCTTCTCGAAAAGCCGAATATTCGGAAACGGTTGAGCTCATAAAATAGACTCGATTCGTCTTAAGAATAATAAGTATGAATTTTTATATCATTTAAACATTGTAACGAATTGTGCATTGTTAATTTAATTAGTTATTAATAATCGCAACATGCATGAATTCTTTAAACCACGAAATTCTTTAGAATAAAAATATTTGTAAGAACGTTAGGACACTTGCCCGTCGTCAAATGAAATGACTTATACGCAGGTGTTTATTTCGAACGTATCTAAGAACTCGAATATTTGAGAATAACCGATGTAATTAAATGGACGCGAGCATAGGAATGCAACATCGTTCAAAAAAGCATCGATGTTTGAAAGCTGATATTTTTTTCGAATTAAATTAAATTTCGACTTTTTCTCGAAATTCGGTGATTAAAGTTAAAATTTCGGCTTTATCTCGAAAGTTAGACTTTTTTCTCGAAAATAACACTTCTTTTCTCGAAGTTTCGACTTTTTTCTAAAAATTTCGAGATTAAAATTAAAATTTCGACTTTAATCTCAAATTTTCGACTATAATTGTACACGAACCTTAAGTTAAGCATACAATATTGACAGATGGCAGTAGGGTGTGTTCAGTTATTTAAATTTTTAATAGCCAAAATTTCGACTTTTTTCGAACAACTGTTTTAAAGGATTCTCATTTTTCTTTCAAAATTTGAGTTTTTTTTATAGATTATCGAATAAAAATATCCAAACTATGAATTTTCAGATAACTGCATTGTTCGTGTATCTGTAGCATATGAAATCAATATTTATTCTATGCAACTGATGGCGCTAATTCTATTGCGATGCGATAAATCGATTTTTTAAACATTGTTTATAAACTGAACGATTTATTGATATTTTTTATGCTTTACTGTCGATGTTAAAACATCGATGTTCACAAATGATACATCGATGTTTGCATCCCTACGCGAGCGCGCAAGTCACCTCAGGGTAGTTAACAGTTTCGATAATTTATAATAAAGATCAAGAGTTTTGTGATTAAAAAAATGTTAAAATCCACAATACGTTATTTAACATATCGTAGCAATATTTTAAGTTACCTAATAAATAAAGAGTTGATAAAGCGCATTTATTTTGAAATTATTTTTTATTAAACATAATGCACAGATGAAGCAGGTTATTCTAATACTTCGACATTAAAAAATTAAATAAATAAATCAAATGACGATCCTTCCAATTATGTTTATAAATGTTTGTATGTTTTATCAGTAAATAACTATCGATCTGACGAAGGCAAACATGCGAATAATTGTACGTAGATAATAAAAATATAACAGAATATATTTACAGATTTGTTTAAATCCGAGCGATAAAATGAATCTTGAAAATGTGGCCCAAAGAAATAAAGACGCCCCCGCCTCTCTTTCGAACGGAAAAATATATTATTAAATTCTATTTAGGACGCATTAGAGCTGACAATAAGTTGAGCGCCCAACTGCCGAGGCAGTAAGACGGACCCGAAGAATGAATGAAATAAGAAGCTTAAACAGATTAAGGGAGCTAATAAAATAAACAAACTGCTCAAAGAAATGAGATGCTCGCTTCTCGAGCAGATTAAAATATAAAACACCGCTTCGAAATTTATACCAAACTTATGGAGTTTAAAAGCTCCATAGCTCCTATAAAATTATGTAAATTGTCGCAGTTTTGTAATTTTATGTTTACCGGTGTGGTCGTGTATACATTTTTATTTGTTCAGAATTCGGAATGTGATTAAAATTGTATTATTAATTACTTTTTTTGTAACTTTGTATTCATAAAATGCGCAGAGTAAAATTTTTTAAATATGTACCGTAATCTTTTTTTTGAATGTAAAAAATTATTAGGAACATCAAGATTTGAAATTTTTCAACTTAGTTTTCAAAAGTTTTTTGTAATTTCATATTGTTTCTTGGCATATATGTGTATTATATGTATATATGTTAGCGGAATCCCCTTAAACACCCTGTATATTTGCCAAGTGGTGGCAACTTGGCTACGTCAGGACGGGCGAGCAGGAATGTATCGCGCAGCAGTACCGAACATATGCCGGAACCGAAGAGCCGTCGCGATAAATCGGTTGTACCTCTAAAAAGAATAATAGAGTCCTGTTCTCGAATATCGACTTTTATTGGGGAAGATACCCCCTATTTAACCCCTAAAGTTTACATATATATGGCAAATCCAGGCGTTTGTCCCCTATCTTTAGTCGCTTAAGGCGCCTAAAGAAGTTTTCACTTTAAAAAAATGTTTCTTACTCCTATAATTGTTAGATTTACTCTTTATTTTGTGTTTAACCTATTTATAAACAATGATATGGGGTATGAAAGTATTCCGACAGAATTAGTAAATGCTAAGCATTTATTATTTCCGTAAGTAAACGTTTGTCCATTTTCTTAATTCGTTGTTTTCTTATCTTAACTAACTTGCCACGGCAGGCGTTCGAATGTCAGAAATGAAAACACGAAAACCTTAAATTAATCAAAAGAAAATAATTACTTAATTTCAACTTGGAGCGAGACTTACAAAAAAGAAGCATTGATGAGAAGTTATATAAAATTTCACTAATTTTTCTTGATATTGTGGGGCAATTTTGGTGGAACGGACTGGTCCTTGGTTATCTTCAAAAATTGAAATACAAATCTTGTCCCCTGAAACCAAGAAAGATTAAAAAAACACAACAGAGGTTGCTCTAACGCGTTTCGATAGCCAAGCTATCATCTTCAGAGAGATACCGCGTTAGAGCAACCTCTGTTATGTTTTTTAATCTTTTTTTGGTTTCAGGGGACAAGATTTGTGTTTCAATTATTGTGGCGCAAATTTAATATCGCGATAATATTTATGACTTGCCTAACAAAATGTATACCTAAGGAAAATATTACAATATACGGTTACAAGTATCGGATATCATAGAAATTCCAACTTTATTTATTTAGGTCAATCGTTCCTGAATTTTCGACTTCTAGAGAAATATGAATCATTCCATTCGACGATCGGTAAGTCTCCCCTAACGTTCTCCTTATACATACGTACAATCTAAAATTGTTTAAAGAATCCTTACACGTTACGATTAAATTAATAAGGAATTAAATAAACGCTACACAGTTTGTTACACTATAAACTAATCTAGCACCTGTTTATTTTAATATCATTTCGACTTTTTACATTTTCGAAACGCATTCTAGGATAGATATTATTTATAACAACATGAACTACAAGGACGGATGGCCGTACATGATAAATGATATCATTATGCAACGAACATGAAATATTATCATCCCAACACTCCTGCCTATAGGCCCTCGGGACAACAAAAGGGATGCGAACGGCAGGACGTGAAAAGAATATGATATACCGTGAAGCGAATTGTCTACATATACGATTCAATTTCGCGCGAATATGAGAAAAAACAGAGTAATGAAAAAATATTACGTGGATGTTTTCCCTTTAGTGCTTTATTAACTAAAAAATATCGGTTCTCTACCCCGAGCTCCTCATTTTTTCATTTAGGAAATTATAGGGGAGAACCAGTGGCGGCTCGTAGCTAAAACTAATAATAATAATAATAAACATTTTTAAGATTTCGACTGAAAATTTCGACATTTTCAAAACGTTACTTTTCGAAAATTTTAGATTTCTTGACAATTTGACAAAGAAAATTGTTGATAATGTCGCGTTTTTTGAAACGTTGGATTTTTTTCCAAATTTCGACTGTATTGCAAAATTTAGATTTGTTCTTGTAATCTCCACCTTATTTTATTTTTAAGTATTGACTTTCATGAAAAACTGTGAATACTCTTTTAAAAATTTCCGTATTTTCGTAAATATTTAGACTTTTTGATGTTCGTTTTTTTTGTAATTTTTTTGAATTATTAAGTAATTTTTTTTCAATTTTTACCATTTGAAAATTCTTACTTTTTCTGAAAATGTAAATTTTTTCAAAACTAGACTTTTGACTCTTTTCTAAATTTCATCTTTGTTTATAATTTTTTTTGGAAAATTATAACTTTTTTATTGAAAATTTCGATTCTTAATAATTTCGACTGGTTTTTATTTAAATGTCAACTATTATTCAAAATTTCGACTTTTTTTGCAGTTTGGATGTTTTTATTGAAAATTGCGCTACTTCTTAATTTTCAAAATTCCTTTAAAATTTCGATTTTTTAAAAAAATTTGAAATTTTATGAAATGTTTCACATTTTTTCAAAATTTTAATTTTTTTGACCTTAAATCTCAACTTTTTTTTCTTCCAAAATTTTAACTTCTCAATATTTCGACTTTTAAAATATTAAAATTTCATTAAATAACTTTTAAATTTCCAAAACAAATTAGAGATAAATCAAAATTTCTACAAGAAAAAATATTTTAAAGATAAAATCTCCAGTAAAAACTTAAATTTGAATAAAAAATTCTGTGCATAAAACGTTTAGAGAAAAACACAAATTTTATAGGAAAAAAAGCAAAATTTCTTAGAGAAAACATCGGAATTTGAAAAAGAAATTTGAAACGTTTTTACAAAAAAGTCGACATTTTTTGTTTTTTTCCAAAATGTTGAAATTTTTATAGAGCTTTCGGGGTTTTTTCCAAACATGTTGTGTCAAAACTACAAAATAAAATGAACTTTAAATGGCCAAAGTGTCATAAAAAAGCTTGACATTTTTAAAGCAAATTAAAGGAACATAAAGAAAAATCTGGAGAAGTAGGAATTTCTAGACGAAATTTTAAGAACAACACTTTCAGGAAAAATGGAAATTTGGAGAAAATTTTCTATAAAATATTTAGAAAAAATCGAAACTGCACAAAAAATTTAAATTTCCTAAAAAAATCGAAATATCTGAAAAAAAACTCAAAATTTTAATACAAAATGAGATTTAACGTAAAAATTCGAAGATAACATATTAACTCATTTTTTAGAGAAATGCGAGATGCAGCGTGTCAAAGAACTGCTTGCTAAAAGTGTTCGAGAACTTAGTATATCCTGCACTGACTCTGGCCGTGGAAGCCTTCGTTATCATTTTCAAAGAAACTTGAGTTCTTTTCTTAACATTTTAATTCCTGCTCGAAATATTGATTTCTTCCTCAAAACTCTTACAAAAATTAATTTTTGAAAATGTGATTTTGATCAAAATTAAAAATAAAATAGATTTTTAAATGTCGTAACTTCGTGAAAGAAACCTAAAATTTCTGTAAAAAGAAATCAGAAAAAATATAAAATTTCTACAAAAAATTGTGTAATGAAAAGTGTTCAGAAAATTTTTAGCAAAAACTCGTAAGCAAAATTAGGGGTGCTGCAGTTCCACAGTGCCTATACGCCGGTCGCCACTGGGGAAAACAGAACAGACCTACCTAAATGAAATCTCAGGTATTTCACTCTCAATAAATAATAATCAAAAACACATGAGAGGTGAAACTCTTAAAAGGTTTTTAAACAGATATAATATAGTAATTTATATGATTATACGTTCCTTTATTTATTTTTTAGAGTTCCGCACCTTAAGAGAAAAAAACGATACCCTTATAATCTCAATCTCGTGTCCGTCCATCTATGTGTCACAAAGAGGTTTTCATCGAAAACTAAGTAACGTAAAAATTTGAAATTTTACACGGGGTTAGTTCTTTATAACCCATGCAAATACCGTCCGCCAACGATCAAAAAAAAAAGAAAATATTTTAGAATAAAATAGGAGATTAATTTGGTTTTCCAAAAATCAAATTTTAGTTACTATATCGTGTGAGCTATCACACTACCTCGTAAGAATCCTAAAATATTTTTTTATAGTTTTCGGTCCAATCGTCTTAAATATGCAGCTTAAAAAGTGTCAGAAATGACCCTCCCCATGTTTTCTTGGGCTTCAAATAATAAAATTAAAATTTTAATAGGATTAGTAGATATTGGGCCATAGATTATCGAAAAACTGGAGGTTTTTGCGATATCGTAATAGTTGTTGTGATATTATCAACACAGTCATCAGTTTCATAAATATTTGCATTGATTGTAGAAAAAAGTATGTATACATACATATACATATACATATCTAAAAATAGACAATTTTATTATTTTTCAATTAAAACATAAATTTTGGATAAAATTTCAAATTCATATATAAGTAAGAATGATTTAATTTAGTATATTGACTAATAGATATGAAATGGTTATAAAAAGTGATTTTTTAGTACAGTTCAAAAAATATATATTAATTTCTTCACTGCGAATGTTTGCGGCGATGTGTTTGTAATTGGTGACAAAGATAAAAATAATGGACAAACTTTTAGTTAAAATTTGTGTACGTAATTATTATACGAGCATGTAAAATGAAATGTGTTGGTCCCGCGCGAATGCATTTCGAAACATTGCAGTGTTAAAAGTTTAGCTCTTGTTGTTGTTATAAATCGCGATAAATTTTCAAGAGTCCCGACCAAATGGTAAAATTACGTTTCGATATTTTAAAAATTGTTTTTTTAACCTTAACTTTGTGGAATTGGCCGATATTCGCAATTCATAAAGCATACAGGCGGGCTGTTGAAAACGAAACAAGACCAATAACTTACAGCAAGACTATTTTTCAGAAAAACGCCGAATCTTCTTATTGCTAAATCTACCCCCCCCCCCCCCTATCTAGGCAACCCTCCAAAAACCTTAATAGGGAAGAAGGGTTAATGGCGCATCATTTGAAAGGTATTTTAATTCTTTACACAACCGTGTTTTATTTGTTAAATTTCATTAGTCCCGGACTAATCAAATTTAATCGGGGTTATGATTTAAACAATATTAAAACACAACAAAGGTTACTCTAACGCGTTTCGACCTTTGTAGTGTTGGGTTTTTTAACCTTTCTTGGTTTCAGGGGACAATATTTGTATTTCAATTTTTGAAGATAAACAGTCCGTTCCATCAAAAAAAAAAGAATTTATGATATTTAATATTCCGTATCTCATAATATGTGTAGCTATATAATATGTATATATCAATTTATTGACATCGGGTCTATTCATGTATAAATTGGTGTTGACGCTCCGCGAAATCTAATATGAACAGTCAGTTAACTATGCAGATTTATTAGAATTCAGCGAGTGTTTAATAACCGTTAATAATAGGTATGTTTAATTAGTCGGTGGTAAATATGGAACTATGGATATGACTCCGAAATTTCTGCCTTTTGACTATCCCGGATTAATCCGGAACTCCTCAATTAACAAATATGTACGTATTGTAATGGACCAGTTAGATTGCCTAATACCAATATTAACTGCAATGAATGAAGAAGTAATTTTAATTAAATATAAAGTAATTGTAAAACGTTACTGCTACTCCTAAGTTCGCTTTGCAATACGCGATATCTTGGAAAATTCACATGTACATCGGCTAGTTGGTTTATGTTTATAAATTCAAATGCAAAATAAGGCAAAGGCAGAAAATAGTTGAACATTAGTATTAAATATATTGAATTTGTCTACTGCTTAATGCATCTGTGATGGAACTGCGCGCTAATGTATGATAAAAGTCTCAATAGAGATATGAAATTATTATTGCAACAATGTCTTTTACAACCATATTTCTCTGTCCGTACAGAAATGTAATTATTTTGTTCCTTATAAGCTTTATTCGAATGAGCTATCCAAACTTTCGAATACGTCAAATAATTTTGAAGCATTGAAGAAGAACACCCATAATGTTCTATAATTTACCTCTTTTTTAATCGGCTTCAATAGTATATTTTATTTTCTTTCTAACGATAAGTTCTACTACAACATCATCGAGAGTGAGAGAGTGAGGCACCACCGCTCCGGAATCCCATTCATCGATCTACTACTATGAAAAAACTTTCAACAAATTGCCCGATAACAAAAAAAGTAATAATGACATAGTTTTCAAATGATCTCTGGAAGATCTACTCAAACATATAATACAATACAGAGTGTTCGATTGAAAAAACAGCGACAGTGGTACGTGAATTGGAACGAGATTCAGTATTTACTTGATTGGAAATTGAAAATTTATAAATTAGTTTTAGATCTACATCATACTTTGATCCCTTATTGTATTAAAGAATACGCTAAAGACTAATAAAAAAGAAAATTATCGTAAATAAACGATTTTCTAGATCTTTTCAGAGAGCTTCATGTTTTATAAATGCTTACCCGAGCAAGGTCGATGAAAATTTCGTGATGTGAATGAGTTATGCGAGTTTATCTAACCATAGCAAATTGATGAAAGCCAAACGAGAAACCGCAAATTAAATGTGCCATTTCATTTAATTTTTCGATAAATCATTACTTTGCGGGATACGTTCGAACAACAACATACTTATTGTTGTCACCGATAAATAAATATTCATCGTCCTCTTGAAAATACTGTAACGCAATGTAAATAGATGGAATAGAATTTAGAATAGAATTGTATAATTTAGTAAATAAAAAAAGTTTCTAGAAAGATCTGATAAGGGGAAAGCGGCCGCGATAACGAAACAAATGGCAGATAAGCGTTCCAGAAATTTCGGGAACGATAAGCCTTATCTGCCTAAAAGTTCTAGAAGCCGGGGGCCAAAACTATAAAAGGCGGTCAGCTTTCCCTCGAGTCAGTCAGTTAGAAGTCAGTGTAGTTAGTGGGTTAGCAATTAGTAAATAATAAGTGAATTACTGTTCAGTTGAAGTGTGCCGAGTTAATTTGGTAATAAAGTGGTGTAATTCACATGTGATAATCTATTCCAACCGATAAAGCCCGTAACAATACAAGTTGCATTAGGCGGAGGACCGTGGACAAAAAAAAAGGAGCTCATAGTGTGCAGTTGCTTGACCTTAGCGATCACATTATGACATAAAAACATTCAGTGCAAACTAGATTTTAGTCGGCGTCACATAACCGAAAAAGAATAAAATCAATAAGATCATCGGAACAGGTTAAGAGGTTTTATTTTTATTTTATTAGCCGGTCGCCGGACAGGAAACCTTTGAAAATGTCAGTATTTTGTCGGCGACGGCGTTATAAATTAAGTTAGAACACTTTCGATAATAATTATTCACCAGAATTAAAATTTTCAAAATCTAATTTCTACTCAAATCGAAACACGATCGATTAAAATGCAGGGTCGAATATTTGAATTATATTTACTCTTTTATAATCAAATTCTTATTGAAGCATCATTGCATTCCTTTAATCTCTAAAGTGATAAGTCAAAATAAAGTTGTAAATTATTTCCATTAAAGAAGATTATTAATAATTAATACCATCTTGATTAGAAATGTTGACGTGAAGGTAAACTTATAACTAATTTTAATTAATTAATTAAATATCATAAGAGCGCATATTTGAATGATCGAAATATAATAGTTAATTTATCTTGTTGACATTTTGATGGCCTAATATGCATTCTAAACTATTGAAAATAACAAATCAGACAGCATTTTCAATATTAATCAATGTTATTCAGAGGCTTATCGAAACTTAATAATAATGTTTATTTTTAGATAATAAGCCAAACAAACTTTTATTCCAATTCGTACTAACTTTTAATGGTCATTGACGATTACCAATAAAACTTTTCTCACCGAGCATCTGTTATTTTTATTACCTAATGCGATAAAACAGGAATATATTATAAGGAAATTATCATAATCCAATCATTTTTTTATATAACATCCAACGTTGCATTCTCCATGCATTATTTTACATACAATATGTATAGAAGTCATATTTCTTCTGTGGATGTTGTTACCAAAACATTCCGATGAAACGATGGATTTCATCATTTCATTAAAATTGTAAATGCAGATTTCTCCGTTTTCCAATTTTTTTTTCTAGTTTTATCCAATATTTTGAAACAGCAGTTTCAAAAACAATAATTTTATTCGAAATTTTACTGCATCACGTGCGGCGTCGCCTGATGTAATGGGTACTGCGTGGATAAAATTGTTAAGATTTGAGTTGCGATAGATTTTATTTTTTTGTAGAAGGGTCAATCTCATTCCGAGGTTATAGTATTGGACTGTTATAATTGTTATTAGATTTAACAATTACAAAATTGAAGATGATTTAGATAGCCACGTCATTAACAAGTTTAACTGTCTAGTTCAGATAATAAAAAATTCAGCCAAGAGCGAATCTCTGCCAGGGCGATTCGGGCTCCTACAATTAGAGTTCCGTACCAATTACTAAAGGAAACAGTCAATGAACCAAATTAAATAATTTTTACTTATGTATAAATTTGAAATTTTATGCAAATTTTCTTGTGTTATAATTGAAAAATAAAAAGATTATCTTATTTTCAAATAGACACACTTTTTTCTACAATCAATTCAAATATTTATGGAACTGGTACTGTACTAATAATGTCTTATTGTCAGATAAAAAGTATTCATTCGCAATTCGCAAAAAGTCGATAACTAACATACAAATTCCCGCGTTGGGTGCAAATTAATAAACTAGTGCTAACTACTAAAATATTCATCTAAATGAAATAACGTAAAAGACAAATTTGATTTCCATTCTATTCTTAAGGTAAACTTAGTTTTTTATTCGAAAAAATATTACTATATGGGTCAAAAAGCTTTGGAATGCAAAAACCTACTTTTTCATAAAATATTATTTTTCTCAACAACTATTTCGATATCGAAAACACCTGCAGTTTTCCGATAATCCATGGCCCAATATCTATCAATTCAATTCAAATCTAAATTTTATCTTTAGAAATATGGAGGACAGGGGGGACGGTCATTTCTGACACATTTTGAGCTGTATCTTTGAGACGATTCGACCAAAAATAAAAAATATATATTTTACGATTCTTAGAGGTAGCTAAAGGTAGCTTCTTCACGATATATTAACTGAAACTTTATTTTTCGGGGACCAAATTAATCTCCCCGCCCATTTTACTATAAAATAATTCCTTTTTCTAATCGTTGGCTGGTGATATTTGCGTGGGTCATTGAGAATTAACTGTGCAAAAATTTAAAATGTCTACGTTACATCGTTTTCGAGGAAAACCTCTTTGTGACGGACAGTCAGACACGAGAGTGAGATTACAAGTGTTCCGTTTCTTCCTGTTAAATTACGTAACCCTAGAAAAAAAGAAATAATAGATCTAATTTATTTAATAAATTCGGGAAGTTTGTCTATAAATTAAATAACTTGTAACGTTATTAGTAATCTCTACCCATTGATGCAACATCCCGCGTTATAACGCCGTTATCAGTGTTCGGGTCGTTCATATAACATACGCCTTTTCTTGATAACAACATATACATATATAAATACATAGTAATACGTCGATTTTCATTACTTATACAAAATGTCCGTAGATTTCACCGATTACCTTGGACAGTAGATTCAGGACGATAAATATGATTTACAAATAAATTAGGCAGCCTTGGAGGTTGCCAACAAAAGTGAAAACTTAAAACTAGAAAATATGTCGTGTAGTTCAACACCACACTAGTGAACAGGTCAGAATATTGGAAACATTTAAAAATAAATGCTGCCAAACTGACCTACCTTTTTTATATTTGTGATTGGTGGATGCTTGTAGTCGTGTGGAAACAAATCTATTTATGGATAATGAAATCAGTTACACATTAACTTTACACTTTTTATTTATTGCACCTAATGTTCAACACCTTATTACTACTGTCATCTGTCATTTTTGAAGCACTAAGGGTACCATAGTTTATCTTTAAATTTTAATACTAATAAATATTTGGTATAAAATAGTACATTCTCGAACGATTGGATACTTCCTGCGGCGTCGTGTTATACTCAAACTTCCTTCTCGTGAGATTTAAACATCATATCCGTACTATGGTACTCACTGTTGTACGTTGTACAGCACAGTGATTCTTCAATTAAACAATTAAGATAATAATCAAACTAAAACACAATTTAAATAATACACAATAGTCAGTTTAACTCATAATAGACGCATAGTTACGTTCAAGACCCGAGTTAGAAGCGGATTTATCAAAATCAGTATAGCTTAGTTGATTAGGGGTGCAGTTAGCAGCAAATTTCAGACGGTTGAAAAGTCACATGTTAGAACCCCGTTGCCGATAACGCATTTTTTAAGTTTAAACTTCTTAGGCACTTTGAACGATTTTTGGTAGTAGGTAAAACATGATTTAATGTTAACAGTAGAGCAGGTTGGTAATGCGTGACGGTGACGGTGAGGCGTCAGGTTAACGCCAAACAATAAATTTATCCCCTATCCAAAATTGTTTAACGCACCCAAAGAAGTTTTTATTTCAAAAAATATAAAATGATTAATAAAAAATGTTTTATAGTTGTTAAGTTATAGATTTTCAAAGTCATCAGACAAGAAAAAAAAATGTATTTAATAAGTCCATAATTTTTTTGAAGTGAGTGCTACGACTTTAAATATTTGTGTTTAATGGACGATGGAAACAAAATGCTATTCAAGGCTTTCATATTATCAAGTAATGTCAGTATGGTTGGTCGTTGTTATAATTGAAAGCATGTTTTTTTTTATTTATCACTGTTTTAGCACACAGTTTGATACATTTCCTACCAAAAGTCTCCATTATTAAACAAGTACGAATTCAATTGTTCTGATTCCGATATTTTATAAAGAACAAAATAATCAGAGATAATTTGAGGTCACCGATGTCGAACTACTTTTGTTATTGTTGTGTCGTGGTTCGCGGAACATTGTTATCAAATTGAAATGATCTATAGGTAACATATTCCTTTAATATAATAATATACAACAAATTTTTTCGGTAATGATCAGTGTTTGGGACGAGAACTTTTGGGAAAGAATCAAAAATGCACTAGTTTTTAAAGAGGTTAACTATTGAGAGGTTTCCCTCAAAAAAAATTATAAAAAATGTAAAAATCATAATTATTCTCTTCAAATTCTTCAACATTCCGAATTTTCGACATCAACTTCTAGATTTCTCTACCTTGTAGACACACCTAATTGACACATTATTTTTGAGATTTTACCTAATCAAATCTCTTTTGGCGAAAGAACTGTTTTCGAGTTTTATTCATTTAATTCAATCATTAACTTGCTATTTAATTATTTTTTTTTTGATCTATTAGTGAGAAACATTAAAATAAACAAGCAACTTACTTTATTCCTTCAAGTGCATCAGGCAATTTAATGACAAATAATATCTAATAAAGTTAAATTAAAGAGTATAAAAAGTTCTAATTAAATGAAAACTCACTAGGCGATCTTTATATTTTCATCATGGAGCACATCCAAATTAGCACAAATCACAAATCGTTAATTGAGCACCGTTATAACTCGCGACGAAGAAGTTGGGCACGTCACACTGCTTACTTATAAATGACGACGCAACGTGACACTCGCGAGCCCTCATCCGCTCACTACTCACTACTGCTGGCAATGCTGGCGTAAACATCGCGGAGCATCAACACTTCGAACCGGTAAATGCTGCAGAAGGAGTCCGGGGGAACCGCGATAAACGTTCAAGGTCACCATTGACATAAAATATCTTTTAATTTCAAGACGGACGTTCAAACGTCGATGGGCCCTCCTTTCACTTTTCGCAGTTGTCTCGACATCTCCAATGTTGATGTCACCGAATTCTGTTAATCGAATAAAACCGGTAACGGTTGCGCTAGGATTATAATTAAACAATTTTTACGTCTATTTTCACCAAAGGAAGGAGATTGTCTCATCACGAGATGGAGAGGTTTCATTCGGCATATACATAATAAAGAAATCTACTTATTTATACTGTGAAAATTCGTAGCTTATACGCTGGATCACAGGAGATGAATTTTCAGTGGCTTTCTTTTTTTACAATACGTACCTATACAAATTTGAGCCCACATAATTTTGAATTTGTATCAAAAATTTTAATCGTGATTACGGTGGTGTTCGCTTGTAATGAACGGAGCTCGTAATAAACGATACATGCTAAATAAACACATATGGTAGTTCGTACCTTACAAAATTCCGAGTTTTCAATTGTTAGCTTTTTATTTCATTTTCGACTTAAAAGTAAAAATTTTAATTTTCCTCGCTTAATTTCAATTTTTTTTCGAAATTTTGACTTTCAATTCGAACATTTCAATTTTTTTTCGAAAACTCGACTTTTTTAAAAACACACTTTTACGAGATCCTGATTTTTATTGAAATTTTTTTTTTCTCGAAACTAAGTATCAATAAGAAAATTCGATTACAATTAAACTTTATTGTTAAGATTAGGATTTCTTTTCTTAAAATGCCGAATTTAAACCGGTAAATTCTATTTTTCCTTCCAAAATTTAGAGTTTAATCTTGAAATTGCTAATTTTGTTCAATTTTCTTTGTTTTAAAGTACTTCACTTTTTCTCCTGAAAATATCAACTTTAATTTAAAAATTGCAATTCGAAATATGAAGTTTTATCTTGAAATGTCGTCGCTTTTCTAGTAATTTTAATTTATGCCTCAAAGTGTATAGTTAAAATTGAAAAACATTTAGTTTTAGTATCATTTCGACTTTAAAATGGAATACGTCGACTTTTTTGTCGAAATTTCTTATGAAACCGAAACTTCAATTTTCTTCTAGAAAACGACTTGGGAAGTTGAAATTTCTATAATTTTTCACTTTGTCTCTTTAAAGTTTGTATGTTAATTTTAAAATTTCGAATTTTCGCTTAATATCGATATTTACAGTTTAGTCATAAAATTGAAATTTTGAATTTTTTTTCTAGAAATTGCAATCACGAAATTTTGAATTTTAAAAGTCGACATAACATATTCAACGTACGTGATGAGATATCATGAATTACATTTCATAAGTGAGTGCATAAAACAATTCGGAAGAGGAAACGGATCTCCCCTAATTTACTCTGATTACGTACTTTTATCATGTTTAGGAGTAATAACATTTAATTAAAAACCCACAACAAAGGCAATTTAACTAGATAACTTTCCTTTTAGTTAAGTACTTGTTTATGTGGGCGGCCTTTATTCATTAAAATAACCTTAAAAATATTGGAATTTATTCAATTCGAATTCTACTGGTTACAACATTACTAATAATATTCTCGTCTGTTATGCAACTTTTATTAACATTTTAAACATATTCTTCTTTAACATTATTATTATTCCTAGTAGTGGAATTACTGTGCCATTTGTTACTGATCGGCTAACGTCATTTAAAGCTATTCGAAGGATTTACGTTCAATGCAGTTATCTTCAATTTATTAGTCCAGTTGTGGCAGTGTTGCATATTTTTGACAAGCATTCTTTTTCTTTATATACGTTTTAGATAAGATAAACGAATTATTACATGTTTTATGGCGATTTTATAAACTTGCATATGTATTTATACATAGATACATACATTATATGAAAATATGTTAAAAGTTTTAAATAAAGAATAACGAATTATCATTAAATTTGAATATGCAAATCGCGTCTAACGACACATTTCTAGTTCTTTAGTGAGTCTCTATTAACATTTACAGACACATCATCCACCATTAGTATACTTTATGGTTAATAATTCAGTACATTACTAGTAAATAAATTGAAAACACTCGAACGTTGAAACACATAACAAAATAAGAAGAAAAGGTATTTGCAGCATGTCGATATAATCGTTATTGGTAAAATAATTTGCCACAGAATTTATTTTTTTATTTTTATTATTACTATTATTATTTTGAATGAAAACTTCTTTAGACGCTCTAAGAAATCTTTCGTAGGGAAAAATCTTACGACTTCGCGTCATAAACAAGCGACAAGCTAATATCACGACACCAACATAGTAGTGTCGCATAACCAACATAGTAATGTTAACAGTATACACATCAGGAAAGTCAAACACTGTCCATAGGGAGAATGTTAATGAGAGATTTAACGTTGAGAGCTAATAGTGGGATAGATGGGCGGCGCCTTGTATTCTCCTACACCGGTGTAAACGATTCAACGCAGAGCGCAGTTATCAGTGCTGGTGGAGATTTCAGTAGAGTACATCATAGATTTTAACGTGTTTTGTTACGGGATTACTACTGGCAAGCAACAATTTTATTAAAATTTGCGTACCACATGCCGTTTGTTCTTTTAGTCTGTTGATTTAATCAACGTCTGAGGCGAAATAAAACTGATATTCTTTTATAACCAAAATAAATAAACGAGATTTCTTAAACAAATTAAGTAATAATTCTAATGAAGAATATAACAAAAAAACTCTTTAAACATTATAATATAAGGAGTTCAAATAGACCGCCAGACTGCGCTAAACAATATTCCAGTCTGTTGTAAAACTCTCGACGAGTTTTCTGGAACATCTAAACTGGAAGGTACGAGCATGCTGCGTCAAAGTAGGGGAATACGTTCAGCGGCCGTAGAAAACTATGAAAGGGATAATTCTTAACGTTTTACATGGACAATGAAAATTTTTCCTTATCTGTATAACTGTAGCTGTGAATCTCAGGTGTAATAGAATAAAAAAAGCGTAATCGGTGACCGGAGATTGACATCCTGTATAATTGTTACTCGGAGTGCCCATAGTTGTGAAAACCAGTTAATTACTTTAATTTACACATTATGAAATTTAATTTTTGATACTAAAATTAATTTGAAAATAAAAAAAAGCTCTGATTTACTAGTGTTAAATTTTCACTTCTGTCGGCAGTCCTGTGGCTGTGTAGAAATTTTTGTTGTTGTTAACAAATGATTACTTTTAAAGCAAACATGCAAGAGAGGTGAAAGTTTGAAAATAAGCCAAGCTATCTAACCCATTTTTTTAGTTTCACCGGCGCTACTTCTTTTGAAAACACCCTGTATATAAGCAGCTGTCATTGTGATGTTAATGCCGCTGACCTTTAAATTTGTCAAATCTGAAATATTAGATTTAATAAGGAGTAGGTTTAGCTAATTCAACATTAAAATTCATCGTTACAATGCCACTAGCTCATTTTTAGAATTAATTGTTTTTCACTTCTGATATAAACCCAGAAATGGAAATGAACATGCGAAGCTTTTGTGTAAATTTAGTTGATGTTGGTGTAATACCGACGCTCGTATATACCTACTATGGTTTTGTTTGTCCATTCGGTCGGTCAGAATATCATTTGAGCTGCTATGAACCAACGAAAGATATATACACGTTCATTAAAATGTATGATGTACTTTAGAAATCCCGCCAACTTTGTACATAATCCCTTTTCCATCTTCATATACAACTTTATTGTGAAATCTCGATACAAATTTATTCGTACCTGATGAGCTTTCTTGCTCTGGATTTTCAAGGATTTATTTAAGGGAAAATTTAAGGTAATGGCTACTGCAGGGCCGTAGACAAAACGACATTTGTGTTTATAGTTTATGGACAAAATTCTATAATTATCTATAGACAAATCGTAAGAAATCGCTTGTTCTTCGAGAAGTTTCATTCTACCGTGATAAGTCTCCACTAACTTCTAATAAGTTCCACTCAAACGGTTCACACACTCCGCGATTACTAATTTAAAACTGAATGTCCGTTCGTTACACTATTATTACATGTTAGACAAAATAATTTTATACACTCTCTTTGAAATTCATAATTTAAAGCGTTTGCTAGAAGATACTGTTTCAAATTAAGAAACCCCGAAATGGTCAATCAACTCATAATGAAGCTAGTTGTGTCTGTTAAAAAAAGAACGCCAATTACTATGTCCTTTAATTCAAATGATCCTTCTCTATAACGAACGTCAAACTTTTACACGATTGGGTTGACTGGAAACTGCTCGCATGAAATGAATATATGGACGACGGCAGGACGACGGTCAAGAGACAAATCTGCGGTCTGGATTCATATCAATCAGCTGCAGTCTAAAGGACGATGCTTCGAACTTTCAGGCTTTCACACTAATGACGGAGTTGCAGTTAGCTTCAACAGACAAATTGTTTCTACTATATTAGGAGCAATTAGGCCCTTTTGTCATGTCGTCGAACTTTGACGCTATACATATTTACTCAAGTTAAATTAGACACATTTCTAACTTTGCACTTTAAACGACGAAGAAAGACATTTAGTCGAAGTAAACGTGTGTCGGTAATAAATTAAAAAGTATACCTTGGTATTTCCGCTTTTTATTTCTACTAGTATAAGCTCTCAGCTATGTGTCCGGTTTTGTGCTTTGAGACTCTCCGCTAGATGTAGTGTTCACTCCACATCCACTGATAAACTTATTCATTTGAATAAGTCAAAAATGATTTTTCTTGTTGGATTTTTTTTTTTTCGAAAACAATGTATTGGAAGAAATTATACAGGAAGTATATTTATGTCAAGGGTGCGAACAACAACTGATTAATTATGAATAAATTTAAATTGTATTCATCATAAAACATATTAACAAACAAAATAATCTAATAATCTTCAATGTCAGGTAATAACCGACTTGTAGCATGCATTTATAATTTTGAATTTGGTTGACATTTGACATTTTTTGTTTCCAAGTTTAACCTTTCGGCTGTTAATCGTTCAACGAAGCAACGCGACGGTCGTACTCGAGAAGTAAAAGTTTGTGATATCATCATTGAAATTTCACACCTATTGGCTTATTGCTCGACCTTCTAAGATGCAAAGAGATATTGAATATTTATTGCACGTTATTCGACAATATGATTTCGTTCGTAAAGTAACATCAGAGCAATGTTTTAAAGTAAGTGTTACATCTAGGAAATGATTATACGTGAAAGTCTCATCTAAGACTAAATATTGAATTCTTAACATTTACCTTCATGATGTCATTCAATTATGTAATATACCTTTTTTTTTAATTTTTAACTACAAACTACACTATGACATTTTGACATGTAAATAGAAAGAGGCCATGACATATTTTCATGTTCTCAGACGTTCACTTGCATGACCACCAATTGCCTTACAAAGCATGTTCGACAGGAATTTCAAAAATGAAGATTGCCCATTTACTTCAAGTCAAAATTTTAAGACTTAAGTCGAAATTCCAAGAAATGGGTTCGGAATTTTAAGATTAAATGTGAAAATTCAAAAATTGCGGCTTTTTCCAAAATTTCGATCTTTTTTAAATTTCGACTTGTTTAACAATTTTGACTTTCAATTTTTTATTTTTTCTCCAAAATTTAGATTTTTTCAAAATGGCGATTTTTATTCGAAATTTCGATTTTTCAAAATTGGAACTGTTTCGAAATTTTCGCTTCTTCAAAATATCTACTTTTTTCGAAATTTTCAGAATTTGTTTAACGTCCATTTCGAATTTCTGCCAACATTTTCCCTTTCTTTAAAATATCGAATTTTTTCAAAGTTTCAACTTTCTGGAAATTTTGTTTTTTCCAAATTTCGCCTTTTTGTTCAGCGTCGACCATTTTCATCATTTTGATTTCTTCTTAAACCTTAAACTTTTTCCAAAGTTTAGTGTTTTTTCAAAGTTTCGCGATTTTTCAAAACTTTGACTTGTTTTACAAATGCCGATTTTTTTGTAATTGTGTGCTTTTGCTAAAAAAGTCGAAGAAATTTCGGTTTTATTCTCGTTATTTCTCGAAATTTCCGATTCTATAAAAAAATCCGATTTTTTCTCAAATTGTTAAATTTTGTTGTAATATTTTTAGACAGTCGCTTTTCTTCAATTTTTTTGCGTTTCTCTGATTAAAACTGCCTTACTATTAATATTACATAAAAACTGTAAAACGGAAAAATGATCGAATATTCGAGAATTTCTTCAAAATTAACGAAATTTCGAGATTAAAGTCAATGTATTTTTTAAATATATTTAGTTTTACTTTCAAAATTTTTATTCTGAATCGAAATTTGCCCTTTCTAGGAATTATTGAATTTACCTTTGTTTGCTCTAAATTTGAATTAAAATCGAAATAAAGAAAAATAAAAAATATAGTTTTAACCCAAGTTGCTTGTATTTAATAAATGCCTCGTTAATGCGTTACATAAATAGGAAGGTAGTTTAATTATTATTGTGCACCGATCGTTTTCTCCATTATTTATATGTTTACATGAGGAGATCAATGGAATGGAATTTCTCTTCTCCGTCATGAGATGCGAACACAGCCCACTTTCCAGAGGTCAAATGTCTCGGAATCCAGCCTCTGCCTATTGTTATCTTTAAAATCAGCTCAAAGCAGGAAGTTTTGATTTATCGAATGCAAGCTGCAATGTACTCTCTCGCCTACATTTACTATTAACGTTACCAAGATACCTTAGTTAATTTCAACAATATGCGGGCATGTAATGCGCACGCGCACAAATTTCAAATATTACATATACAAGTTGCCTCAGTCATAATGTTATTAATTTAAATAGGTATATATAATTGTTATCGACCATGGCAACCGAGGGTACTCGCACAAGGTCAGCGATCTCAGGGGTCGAGTGCGACAGGAATGCTGAGGGAAAAAGTGCTTGCGATGAACCGAAATGCGGCGGCTGGGTTGAGGCATTCATTCGGGGTGATTCATGGGAGACGTATGGGCGCGGCTAGTTAACGTTAACATTGATGGTTAAATGTATATATTTTACTTTGTCTTTTCAAATGTTACAGTTTGATATTTTTGTAATAAACGGTTGTTTACATAATGTATGTATGTGTTCTCGAAATGTAGCCATACATTTTTAATTCTACTACACGTCATACCCATGCCGTGTAACTTTATCATTAGCATACGCAACATTGACATGTTGGTGATGGGAATCTATAAGAAGTTCTGCTACCAAAAATCGCTTAATAAGTTTTTGTTACAAACATATTTTTCGATTATCTCTTGTATATATGAAAGACAAATAAGAGTCTGTTAATATTTAGTTAATCCACATGAAGTCAAATTAAAAACCTTTTTCTTTTATGTTCCTTAATATCTCTATTGGTTATCAAAATATGAAGAATTGAATTTGGATAATTCATAGTCAATCACCTTATATGTACTTTATGTGAAATTGTTTTTTTTTTCATGGCTCTCGACTGTTGTTTCAGCAATTTTTTTATTTCATAATTAATTTCGATTAAAACAAATTTCATTGCTAAACAGAGGATATACACGTCAAATGTCAAGAGTCCTTAACCCTCATAAAAAGATTTTTATAAGACTTCGATCACGACGTCATCAGTTTTTACCGTCCTTTATTAGCATTGCAATCGCAAGTCTTTTAATTTAGGTTTACGTCTAATGGACTAAAATTTAATTTAAAATTCGAGTCGGAAATTTTACGTTTTTCTTTCCTAGTGATAACGTTGCCGCAGCAGGAATTAAAAAAACTTTAAACGAACACGCTACCCCCACGGTTGATTAAATATTAAGTGGGCGTGGACGTTGGCGCAGCAGAAAATCCAACTGCGAGGGAGATTTTTCTTGGTTATGAGAGAAAGTTATTTCGTTCGGTTAATAAAGAATTTGCTTCATCTCGAAAAGTTTCAGTTAAATTTCAATTTCTCTAAATGAAAATTTAGCTTACTACAACAAATAAGATTCTTCTTTATTCGGGTAATAAATTAGAGGAAATCAAATAACTAATGTTTGAATTTTCTTTACATTAAAGTCAATGAGCTGATTCATTACAACCGTCCAAAGTTTATTTTTAAATAACGCATTTTTTACATGATACAGGTGTGGACAACTTCTTTGGCCAACGGGACAAAAAAAATTTTCGCGTTATGACAGGGCCAAAATGAAACAAAAGTAGTTTTTAAAATCAAAGGTGCGCACCCTGCGATTCGTTGCTGACATTTAGATTTTTATACAAAATTCATCCTTTTTGAAATTCTAATATTCGTTCGAAATTTGGTTTCTTTTTCAAATTAAAACAAAACAGCTTCTTCCTCGAAATTCATCTTTTTATCGAAGGGTCGACATTTTCCTCAATTCTTTTTTTAAGTGTGATTTTATCCTCAAAATTAGATCCTCCGGTTTAACATTCCTTGAAAAAATAAGACTTTTTTTTAAGTTCGGTCTCTTTCTGGCTAAGAGATTTTTTTTCTAAAATCGAATTTTTCTGAATTGCTCTCATTATGGGATTTCAATTTATTTTTGGAATTCGCCTCTTTTTTAAAATTTCTATTCTATCGCCAACATTTGACATTTTTCTCACAAATTGATTTTCTAATGGAAAATTCGACGCAAATATGCTGACATTTAATAAAATAATTCTTGTTTGGAATTTGTCCTTTTTTATTTTCCTCGGTGTGGTTTTTCTGGAAATGCAGACTTTTATCAGAAAATTTGACATAATTTTCTATTTGTTAAAATTTTGATTTTTTTCCACGAAACTCGTCTTTTCTCGAAAGACCTTTTCTCAAAAGGCCTTTTCTCGAAATTAGAAACCAAATTTTAATAAAAAAGAGTAATATTTCCTACAATTTAGACACATTTTTTTCAAAATTTGACTTTTTGTATTTACTTAAATTGCGACTTCTGCTTCGAAATTCGTTTTCTATCAAAATTTCTACTTTTTTTTTTTCAAATTCCCCTTTTTTACAAGTTCAACTTTATTTCCAAAATTCCACTTTTATTTCAAATTTTGACTTTCACTGGGATATTATATATTTCGTTTAAGGTTGGCCGTTTTCTGAAAATTTAATTGTTTTTACAATTCGACTTTTTTTAATTGGTATTTTGTTCGAAATTTCATTTAATTTGCCAAATTCGTCGTTTTAGGCAAAATTAAACATTTTTTGTTTCAGTAAATTTCAATATTTGATTTTTTTTTCGAAATTAGGTCGAAATTTTATCAAAAAAAAAAGGACAGCAAAATTTTTGGGAAAATAATTTTTAAGAATTTCAACTATTTGTTGAACTTTTAAAAGTATATGTCAGAATTTAAATAAAAAAGTGAAAATTAGTCGAAAAAATTTGTCTTCTCCCTAAGTGATGTAATTTTTCTCAAAGTTCGTTTAGTTTCGAAATTAATCTTTATTTAAAAAAAAAGCACCGTTGATTTCGAACAAACAAATTTTTGGAAATTTCGAGAGAAGTATTCCTTGGAAATTTCAATTTTTTCCTCGAAGTCAAGATTTTGGTGATTTTGGCGAACATCCAATAACCAAACTCTCGGGCACAGATATCAATATACTAGAAAAAAAGAATTGACAATAATTTTTGACATTATTGATCAGCAGCTCCCACCACTCTTGACCCCAAGTGAAAGGATCGCACGTTTCCAACATGCTATGTTTCAGTCATTTTTTTTAAGCGAGTCGACTATTCTTCTAGTATCTATGATCTTGACTTGGCTCTCATCACGGAGCCTAACAATCAGAATCATTTAATGCCTAGTAAAAAATATATACGCGATACAACTAAAGAATATTTTCCGTCAATAAAAATATAATTAACTTACCTGAAATGAGCATGACTACGGGCATTTGGATCTGTAAATAAATACACGTAATTGTAAATTGCAGACAGCAAAAATAAATATAAAATAAAATCAGTTATTAAATAATTCTTTAATCTAAAATAAAATACGATGGAGTATAGAAATAATTCTCTGTTGAAGAATTATTTCCACCTAGATGCAAGCAAAAAAAAACCAACTGTTTTAATGAAAATTGTTGACAATAATACAAACGGTCTTTCCATAAACGCAAAAAAAATGTGACAGACATTCTTAAAATTACTCCACAAGAGCCCACTTTCAGTTTTTAAATTACCACCACCCCCGATTCTCTGTATTTAAGGATCGGAGTCAGTTCTGGACCATTTTATAGATAGAATTTATTTTAAGTGAATGACGTTAAAATAAAATTTTGTTACAGTCTAAAAACTGCTTCTTTTCATTTTCACCTTTCATGCTGCAACTTGAGGTTTCTTTCGTCGGATGTATTCATAAGTTGCGGTATCATCAAGAAATTTTAATTATCCAACACTTCGCTCTTACATGACAGCAGAAAATGAATTAGCGGGTTTCCTGTTGTAAAAGACTGTTGTAATTAAATTCGCGCTTTTTACTTTTTTCAGCTCGTAATTAAATTTGAGAAGTTTACTGCCATAAATCAATATTTTTTGGCGCAGTCGAGTAAAACAATATTATATTAAATTCTCCTTTGGAAGATATGAAAAATAATTGTTATAAAGGATCTCATAAAATAAAACTGTCAGTTTTGTTGCTTTTTTTTGAAGTAAAAAATTCTTGAGGCGCATTGGACGATTTTAGATAAGGAGAAAACTTATGGTTTTGCGTTATCATGACGTTAATTTTCGTTACTAACATGCTCCAATGTTAACAATACTATGTATGCGACACTAGCTCGATCACATATTTTCTCCTACAGAAAATATTCATTTCGAAAACTGTCCCATCCACAGTACCCTCTTTTTCTTACCTTACGAGGCCGATAGTTTACCAAGGTCGTTTTAAAATTTTCGATTAAAGACGATATTGTGAATGACCGAATTGAATCTCGAGGGCCTTGTTGAAACTAGAAATATCGACTATCAACGGAAATTTCGATAGGTAAATATCGAGTTGAAATAAGTTAACTGTATCGGTCGGTAATCCGTTTTTCGTTGTTTATTGCGAGGCGGGAGAGTAGAGAAGTGCGATGCCGACATTGCCGACCAACCGGTCGTCCGGTTCTTATTGGAATCGAGCTTTCACGGTTTACATTATCGTACATCTTATTTGAACAGGATGGTAAATTGCAAGGTCGTGATCGAACGAAACATGCAGCAGCGACTAAAACGGCAAGTTTCTCTTTGCATTTTAAATTAACATGGTTCGATTAATAGGTGTGCAATGAAGATGAACAATCAACGAACCTCTTCGCGATTCGGTTCTCAACCCTGAATCAAATAAATACGACAATATGTCTGTTGTTTTGTTTAAAAATTCATAATACTTTTTTACTCTCTACTTTACATACGTTTCCACGTTAATTCAAATGTCGATGATATACATATCAATAAGTTTCTTATGTTCAATGATGCGTTAAAGTACACAGTGGGTATTTATAAAACCGCTAACATGTAACAATATAAATATTATTATTATTATAATTAATTATTAATAGCGAGCATCCTACATCTGCTGCCGCATCTCGCATTTCGACTGCCATATCTTTTTGTTTTTCCAGTCCTCGTCATGGATTACTCTGTCTTCCATTATCGTCATTATCCCATTAATCCATCCATGTTCTAGCTAGTCTTTCTCTCTTTCTCCTGTTAATTGAAATATATTCGAATGCTCTTTTTGACCATCTATTGTCCTGCATTCTTTTTAGGTGTCCGAACCATATCAATTGTCAAGTTTTTCTTCTCTCTATAATAGTATGCCTTCTTACCGTTCTTCTTATTCAATATAAATGATAATATTGCAATTAAACGTTCAGCAATCAGTTTCTTCCTTTTTTTAATATGAACATTAATTCACGCATGCAATAAATAACTTACGCTCTAATCGACCATTAAAGGTCAAAACGAGT
This sequence comes from Dastarcus helophoroides, assembly GCA_028583605.1. Taxonomy (NCBI): domain Eukaryota; kingdom Metazoa; phylum Arthropoda; class Insecta; order Coleoptera; family Bothrideridae; genus Dastarcus; species Dastarcus helophoroides. Next base: position 44,115,740 of record CM053328.1, read on the forward strand.
TTATTCGTTCCGAGTGACATCCTCTTCTATTGTTAGTGTATTCTAAGAATGTATTTAAACATGACGCGAGAAAAAAACTTTCAGTTAAGGCACAGCAACCTTTACATCGCAGATGACATTTTTGATTTGCCATTGTTCCACGGCCTTCGGCAAGACATTAAATACCTTTGCTCATCATGAATAAACACTTTACAATAAAATAGATCCCTATCGTTTACATAAAAAAAGGCAAATTGTAATTTGTTATAAGTTATAATTTGTGCAAATTACAGATAAGTAAAACTAAAAAAAGCTATTGTGTGTTCTTTTTCTTTTATTAATGAAAAATCGAATTATTACTAAACATTGTATCTGCGTCGGACGGAATCTTTAGCAAAAAACTGCACTAACGGTGAATCTAAATAGAAGTATTTGGTGTTTTTTTATACTGTAACGAATTGATGTGTTAGAAATCGCGCAGTATACGGCCCCGTCTATAGAGCGTACGAGAATGCTGTCGCGAAGCAACTCGCGTGCACACCGTCTTACCAAATTGCTTAAAACATGCTAATGGTTTTCCCCAAGTAAGTTTGAGATATTTCTATGTTACCCGCTCTCTCATAGAAAATCATTTCAATATTTAGTTAGTAGTTACAATTGAAAAGAGAGTAACGACTCGACGGTCACGATGTGTAACAGCGTAAAGAGGGTTTTAATGGAGTAATCGAATAACAATTAACAAATAATATTTTACATGAACTGCGGTCCCAACAGCAAATGATTTCGATTCCTCATATTCGAAAAATTAATTCTAAATTATTACGACAGATCATTAAATGTGTAAATAATAAAATTGCTGAAGAAATAAAGAGTAAATCTATTGGTGCGAAAACGTCGCTAATACATTATTATTTAATTAAAAATTCCATGAGACGATTCTAAAGTTAACAATCCACTTTCACTTCTAAATTATGAAGCAAATACATATAAACATAATAATAAATATCAGCAGATGATGATGACTGTACATTACTTCAACATCGTAACGAAAATTACTACAATCTGTTGCAAATAAAAGAAATTACGTCACGAAACATAGTGACATTTAATTTCTATGCAATAATGCAATACAAAACAATATGTCTGCCGACTATGTCATCCTTGCTTGCATCCTTGTAATCGATCAAACCTCAACGTTACACGTGGGTAGAAAAATACACCATACAAGTCTTTCCTTCTTCGGAATATATATATTTCGGAATGGAGCTCTTAATTGGGTGATTAGACCGCCGAGACATGTTATCAAAAAAACAGCTTTAACGGACTTAACGATAGAAAACTGAGAGGCCGCGGGTGGTGTGCACCACAGTTCTCCCTAGACTGCCCTCTTATCCTCCACCCGCGTTCCCTCCGTGCCGACCACCAGCACGTGTTTTCCTCCTTCCCTTTATTCCCATCTTAAAGCTACAATCTTACAATTAGTACTATTCTAGGCAAAAACATAACTTAAAAGTCTCTACTAGTAGCTTTTATGCAAAAATAAACTAGCGGCCAACCATAGGCGTAGGTGGCGCCGACACGGCCATTCTGACAGAGTGCACGTCCTCGGGCACATTTACAGAAAAGCACCTGTAACAACAAACAATTTGTAATTAGCACCATTCGGCTATCCTGACACACTGTTATTATTATTTTCTTCAGTCTTCCAAACCGGTCTATCACAGTCTCCTACCACAATATTTAAGTAAATTAGCTACAAAATTTAGCTACGACTCTAAACAATTTAAAGAAATATTGCATCATCATAATTATCATCATTATTAACAACATAAAGATCATCATCATCACCATGATCCACATCATCATCATTACCGAGATCAACAGTATGAACATCATCGGCATCATCACGATCAACATCGCCATTATCATCATCATCATGATCAACATCATGAACATCATCGGCATCATCACGATCAACATCGACATTATCATCATCATCATGATCAACATCATGAACATCATCGGCATCATCACGATCAACATCGTCATTATCATCATCATCATGATCAACATCATGAACATCATCGGCATCATCACGATCAACATCGTCATTATCATCATCATCATGATCAACATCATGAACATCATCGGCATCATCACGATCAACATCGTCATTATCATCATCATCATGATCAACATCATGAACATCATCAAAATAATCACGATCAACATCGTCATTATCATCATCATGATCAACATCATGAACATCATCGGCATTATCATTAAATTAGGTGTGATAGACTCGGCATGAATAAATTTACCTCTTAAATCGGCTAGGAGGCCAGATCCGCCGACACAGGCCCATTCTGACTATTAGCATCCAAATCTGAATCAAGGGATATTTCACCTTGCCCCTGAGGCACGCTTGTGAGCTGATCATGTGCAAACTTAAAGATTCTGCTCTTACCTTTATCTGTGGACTTCATTACTTCATAGCGATCATTTTCTAAAACTTTAACTACTTTAAACGGTCCTCTATATTTGCGATCCAGTTTTGAAATCATTCGTTCATTATTTTTACTGAATACAAAATCGCCCACTAAAAACGGCTTAATAATGGCTTTTCCAAGGTTTTTCCGCACTGCATCATACTTAGATTGTTTAACAATATTCTCGCTTGCTATTCGGCGAATTTCTGACAGGGGAAGATCATCCTCGTCAGTATCCATTGGTTGATGACTAATTTTTTGTAACCCTAACGATCGTATTGTAGTACCAAATAAAAGCTCGGCTGGACTAAATTCGGTAACTCTGTGTTTTGTACTATTTAAAGCGAGTTGAACTTTACCTAAACTATCTTGCCAATGTTCTTCGCTGGCTGTTTCAACAGTAGTTAACATGTTCTTCAAGGTTCTCATTACCCGCTCCACCTGTCCATTAGCTCGACTTGTACCATGAGCAATGAAATGCAAGTCAATATTGTAACCAGAACAGAAACCACGAAATTCACTACTGGTAAAACATCTCCCTTGATCACTGATTATGCGTAAAGGGGCCCCAAACAAATAGGTAAATTCCTTTAGACAACTAACAGCTGAATCGGCAGTTAAAGAATGGATCAGTTGAAGCATGACAAATTTAGAAAAGGCATCTATGACAACAAACACATATGATTTGCTGTCACTTTTCCCTGTCAGTTTTCCGGAAATATCAACGTGAATAGTATGCCAAGGTTGTGAAACTTTTGGTATTGGATGGATTTGAATTTGATTTTTACCAGATTTACTTTTTGAAGTTTTGCAAACTATACAATTTTCAATAAATTTTCTGACAATTCGCGACATTTTCGGAAACCAATAAAGCTCGTACAATTTATCCAAAGTTTTTTCCCAACCTAAATGCTGCAGATCAGTATGTACGTGATTAATTACTGACCAAATCATTGACTTTGGAACAACTGGCAAATAACGTGAACGGTGACCACGTTGAATTTTTCGAAACAAAGTATTAGAACGGATGTCGTACGTTTTAGCTATGTCAGAATCAAGGTCATTTGCTTTAAAATCATTAATTATTTTTAACACCGTATCATCTCGTTGCTGGGCCACAGTCAACCAGTCCTTGAAAAGATCAAGAGCTTGAATGTTATTTATATAATTACTATTACACCTTATCTGTGATTTTGTACTTGACGTAGGATTCCGGGAAAAGAAATCTGCGTGTTTCATTCGTTTCCCTTCACGATAAACCAAATCAAAATTAAACGCTTGCAAGAAGGCCCACCAACGATGTGCTCTAGGAGTCAAATCATGTTTAGTGCGAGACGCTTTAAGTGAGTTACAATCAGTAAAAACCGTGAAATGGTGTCCTACCAGAAAGTGCCGAAAATGTTTAACAGAATTAACCACTGCAAGCGTCTCAAGCTCATAGGAGTGATAACGCGATTCTGGTCCTGTAGTTCGTTTACTATAATAAGCGACCGGGTGAAGCTTGGAATTTTTCCTTTGCAAAAGCACTGCACCATAACCTTCAGCGCTTGCATCAGTATGAAGTTCAATGGGGAGGTCGGGGTTGAAGATCATTAACACTGGTTCGGAAGTCAGAAACTGAATGAGTTTAGTCCGTGCTTCTTCATGCTGAGGTAGCCATTTAATTTTTTTGCGCGAAATTGAAACCAGCTGATACAAAGGAGCAGTTATTACCGAGAAATTTGGGATAAACTGTCGAAAATATGACGCTAAACCCAAAAATTGGCGAACTTGAGTGGGTGTTTGCGGTACGGGTGAATCGATAAGAGCTGATGTTTTATGAAAATTTGGACGCAGTTCTCCTGCTCGGACAGAAAAACCGAGATACTCAACTTCCAATCTAAAAAAAACTGCATTTCTTAATATTGAACGAGAAACCAGCTTTCGCAAGTGTTGCAATGATAATTTGTAGGCGTTCTAGACCTTCAGATATTGATGATGAAGGTATTAAAATATCGTCTATGTAAACAATGGCAATTGTATTTCGAAGTTCACCCAATGCTTTATCTATAGCACGCTGGAACACAGCAGGTGCGTTCATTAAACCGAAGGGCATGGCTAAATATTCATACTGACCATCATGTGTAACGAAAGCTGTCCTCTCAATAGAGTCAGGGTGAACCGGAATTTGGTTAAAACCACTGGCCATATCAAGGGATGAAAAATAATGAGCTCCATGCAATCGGTTAATCTGGTCAGCAATCAACGGCAAGGGATATTTATCTGGGACGGTATTGGCATTAAGTTCGCGATAGTCTATGCAAAGACGATCTGAACCGTCTTTCTTTTTTACCAAAAGAGTTGGACTTGAAAAGGGGGAACTGCTAGGTCGTATAACATTGGCTCGTAGAAGATCAGCTATTTTGTTCCGTACCTCTTCACGCTCAGTAGGAGCCAATCGATAGGGTCTACGCTGTACAAATTTATTTGGATCTTTCAACCGAATTTCCAAACTACCTGTGTTCACTCGCTTAGAGGGAATACCAGCAATAAAATGGTCCTGGTACTTCAATAATAACTCGACTAATTTTTTCTTATCATCGCCCTGTAAATCTGTCTTAATTTTATCGAATTTGATCTTTTCCTGTTGGCAAATTTGAATCTTATTTTCGCGAGTAAAAACCAAGCCATCTGAATTAAAACGAACATTGATGTTTTGTTGTAATAAATCCTTACCAATTATAATTTTAGCTAACATAAAGTCATCAGGTACTACAAAAAATAAAATTTCAATAAAAAGTCCTTGAATTTCAACTACTGTCAAAATTTGGGTCTGACAAAGAAAACAGCCATTACCAATGCCTCTTAGTGAGGTTAAATTATTAAAACGTCTTCCATTAAAATGGTTAGCAACAGTTTCCTTAATTAGAGAGCAATCTGAACCAGTATCAAACAGAAAAGGAAAGAGCTCACCAGATCCAAGTTTTAGTTCTCCAACTGGTCCGGTTCGTTTCTCACAAAGGTTGATGTGCTTCTGGATCACTTCACGATCACGTTTTGATTTTCGCTGGCTGTCAGGGCAATTTGGCGAGATGTGACCTGGTTTTCCACAAGTGAAACAGGTCACCGTTTTTGAAGTGGCGGCACCAAATCCAGACGATGTGACGGCCGAATCACGACGTCGTGGGCACTGTCGAGATCGATGTCCTGTTCGCCCACAGTCATGGCAGTTTCCATTAAATTGATTGCGCCTCTTGTAATGGGGAGGCGGTGATAAAGCCCGACGCTTCAATCCGGTATGATGACCAGAGGGAAATAGCGCCGGACGTTTACCAAGTCTCCCCTGTACCATGGTGCACATACTTTTAGCATCTCGTGGAACTTCAACATGATACCTCCGCCTCACTAAATCATTGCGAGTGGAACCGAAATAACAGGCAACTAGTACAGCAAAGGCTTCGTTGGTTTCACAGCTTTTCTGTAGCTGCAGTACGGTCCGCATTGAGTGCAACATCTCATCAATTAAGGGAGTATCTTCTGCAGCGTCCCTTTTACCATTAACGGCTTCAGAAAATTGTTCAAGTAAATCGATGGGTTTTGCAAAAACAGCCAAAAATTCGGTTCTTAGGGCCATCCAATCCTTTTCTGTAGGTCTTGTCGAAATAAACCAGCTTCCAGCTTCCCCCTTTAATGCCGCAGATAATAACATGACAAATTCCATGGTATCTGGTTTGTTTTTTTCGACCCATAAATCGACAAGGGCACACCATCCTTCGGGGTCAGCAAATTTAGAGCTCGGGTCGAACTCAGGTAGCTTTACATTTATCGGTGCGCTTGCACTTGTCGGCGGAGTTGATGTTGAGGCAAGCTGTCGTTCTAAATGCTGAATTCGTGCGAGCATAACATCAGGGCTCTCACGCGCGGTAAACGCAGTACGCACGTAATCACTCTCATCACTTTCACTCGATGATTCAACACGTCTTTTTGGCAATCCCGATCCCACTTCTGATTTCGGAATGGAGCTCTTAATTGGGTGATTAGACCGCCGAGACATGTTATCAAAAAAACAGCTTTAACGGACTTAACGATAGAAAACTGAGAGGCCGCGGGTGGTGTGCACCACAGTTCTCCCTAGACTGCCCTCTTATCCTCCACCCGCGTTCCCTCCGTGCCGACCACCAGCACGTGTTTTCCTCCTTCCCTTTATTCCCATCTTAAAGCTACAATCTTACAATTAGTACTATTCTAGGCAAAAACATAACTTAAAAGTCTCTACTAGTAGCTTTTATGCAAAAATAAACTAGCGGCCAACCATAGGCGTAGGTGGCGCCGACATATATATATATCAATGCAATGCAGAATGGCTACAAATTACACAAAAGTCTTTCACTCGAAACCCAATTCGTGTTCTTTCAAATTGCTCAAAGAAATTAAGGAGAAAAAGAGAATAAATAATCCTCTTTTAGTGGCTTCCTTAGGTGCTGTGAGCTAACTATATGAAAAGAGGCAACATTATCTCTATTAATGTTCAATGTACGAGGCTCGTTCGTATTTAGTGGCAGTCTAAAGTAACGAATTTCACACAAATTTTTCATATAAATCCACAATTTATGATTTACGTAGGGAGAGGTGAATTAAGAATAGGAAATCTCAAAACTGAAAATACTAGAGATTAAAATATGACGATCGAGTGAAACATATCTTATATGGTTAAAGAGGAACAGGTTGTTCAAACTTCCCATTTTAGTGCACCATTGTTTCTAAGAACTGATATGATTACAAAGTAAACTCTTTTTCTACACAATTGGCAGTCATTATAACTAAGTAGTTTTTTATGTAAACAGAACCGGTTAAATGAAATACTTTATTGGAGCCTTTTACGTAATTGAGTTCTCCAATTATAAATTTGCTTTGTAAATAAAAATTAATTCGATTTATTGCCCAAGATAAAGGATTTATTATGTAAAAAAGGTTAAATTTGATCACATATTTTAAAGAATTCACGAGTCGTTACACATCAAACTCGAAAGGAAGAAGAAAAGAGATTATAAATATATTGAAGCTATATTGTCCTAAAATTTTGCACTTCTCGTTTCTGGTACATTTAACCAAGAGGCGTGATTAATGCCACAAGCTTTAACTTCGAGTGGTATACCAATTTCAGGGTTATAAAGCCAACATATAAAATTATGTAAGTCTCTGAAGTTATAATCGGTTTCACCTTCGAGCCCTTTATAAACATATCGTGTAGATGGATGGATCGAAATATATACACAATTTGTATTTGAATAAATGGGGGTTCTGACCCAGAACTCAAAACCCCATGCATCCGATGAGGTTTTTTCTGGCATATTTGTCCCAGGTGGAGGTTAGCTAAAACCAACTGTGAGATAGCTGTTGGTTTTAGAGACAGCTGTTGTTGAAATTACCTGTTGTTGGTTTTAGGTATTTAGCAGTTGATTTTAACTTATCACAAAAATGCCAGAACGAACCTTCATAAGAAAAATCATGGGATTTCGGTCCAGAACCACCATTGCCTATCTACTGAACAGAAATAATGTAATGATTGAAAAAGGTAAGAGGGATATTGGAGCAATTCAATAAATTAACAAGTTCCTTACAGCTCGCAGACTTGGAAATGTTTCGTCATTTAAACCGAAGAATCAATGAAAATAAGCGAAAGCTAAATTTGCGAAGTTCTCAACAAAAAGCCATCAGCATAAATCAAGTGCCTTAATTGCCTAACCTAATCACAGATGGAGCTTTTTATTCGTGTCACGATCCAGATTACTGATTGAAGCTATAAATTTTCGAGGAATAAATAGGATTTAAAGTGAAAGAACTCTCATAGTGGAAAATTTCGTTTTGTGTTGAACACAAAGAAACAGAAACGCAACAGCTTAAGACGGATTCACACTAATAATGTTGTGCATCGTATCTGACATATTTAATACAAATTTACTTGTTTACGCCAGCATTTTATCGAGGTGGACTGTGCCCACATACAAATTATATGAATTCGTTTTATATTTTTAGTTCAGTATGGTAACATCTACTGATGCATCCATTTAAGATGAAGTAACGAAGCATTTTCAGTGAATTATATACAAGCAGATGTCTGCTTGTGTAATTGTATAGCACGGTTGAGTCGTGGATGGCATTATGTGTGTTTAATAGTCAGACATTTAACCCACTGCATCACAATAATTTAATATCTAATTCCCTCCTAACACTTTCTAATTGCTTATTTAGATAGTTCACTTAGGCGTACAGATATAATGCTTCAGCTGTTACTGACTGAAGTTGTAAGCTGATAGGTTCCTAGAATTAAACACTAAATTTTTATGTATGCAAAAATCTTGTTGCGCCATTTCAAATTATTAAATAATTACAATTACATTAAATAAATTGATCAATATATTAGGAATATTTCCGAATTTAAATCGCAAAGTTCGACCGATTTCTCGATTTTTTTAAGATGTTCGAGTTTCTCTCGTAATCACAGAGTCACTGTAACGCGTCACCAACATGCCTTAATGTTAAAAGTTAATGCTACTGTTACTGTTGCATTTTATTATCAATAGATTCAAACCACAAATAAAAAAAGGTGCGTCAGTTTGACAGACCTTATTTTCAAATATTTTCAATATTCTGACTTGTTTACTAGTGTGGGTTCGAACTGCAACAATACATATTGTTAGATCGATGTATAAATCGATCGTCGCGGGCGTTAAAATCAAAACTCACGTCAACTCGAAATTATATTTTATACACTTCTTAATACATCGAAGGTTGGTCTCGTTATTCCCCGACCCTCGGGCCATACACACTCTGAACCTTTCCCTCTATCTACCCCGGCGACCGAGAGTCGGGAATTTGACATAAACCATATGCGCTTTTTAAAAGCTTATTAAATCTTATTTTAACAATATGTATTTCCCAGTTTTAAGTTTCCACTTCTGTCTGTTTATTTTTTTTTCAAGAATTTTTTTTTATATTAAACCAATAACAAAACCTTAAATTTGCAATGATAATACAAACTTTCGTAGAAAATATTTGAGAACTTTTTTTTCTCAACAATTTTCCCTAACGACAAAATTATTACGTTAAGTCTCCGGTAAATCTAAACGGGACTGGTGGCAACTCGCCATGATCTTCGAAACCGATGTGTAAATCCGGTATTAGACAATCGGTAGATATCAAATTTTGCGACCTTTAGTCGATCGTTACATCGACGGTATATTTTTGTGTCCTTGGAAGAAATTTCCGAGTGAATGATAACTTAATTTATAGCTAGCTGAATGTACCTGGCAATTAATGGTGTAATTTCCATACTAAAGGTTGCTTTAATTGGATTACAGAGGATGTGAGAATCGAAAAATTACGTGCAATTATCGCTATCGGTGCTTTTGCAATAGACTATTTACTAATTGACCTGGCTGATTCATTTCGAGAGATTTTAGTGTAATAAGAGTAATTGGTGTTTAATCTAACACAATTGTGCAAAATCGAGAAAAAGATTATAATTTGTGTTGAGAAATTTACTAAAGAAATTTACTGCGGATTAAAAAATTACGTTTTTATATTTATATTAAGATTAAGATTCGATCGCCATTTCTATTTTATGCATATAGTATGTAAAATAACTTGTAGGTTTTAATAATAAAAATACTCTAATACAAAAATTGCGTTTTGTTTTGCATAAGGTAATAATGATGTCTTACTAGGAGTTAACCATAAATATAACACTAGTATATAATAATATTTAATAATAGTATTAAATATATAAACTTGAACCGTATACTTATCAAGTATATGGATCAACCTTACTTTAATTAGAAGTGTGTGAAATTGGAATATAAATATTTTCAATATATACTTATAGCAATTAATATTACGTCAGTTTAAGCTCTCTTTAAGCTAAAGCAACGTTCGTACATGTATTTTTGGAATGAACAATAATTTTATAGGTGTAATTAATGACGATTCTCAATTAAGATAAAATATAATTATGAATATGAATACGTATTTCTGAAACATAATAATTGCTGTGCCAACCCATCGTCCTAATTACACGGCAATTGTTTAAATATTTTAAAAGAAATTAAACGAAAAAATTTTACTCAATAAATAATTACTATGATCTTTGCTTAATAATACGTCAATAAAATCATAAATATCCTCTTTAAATAATAATCGATGGTCCCCATCCTAACTGTGAATACGCTTGTCTAATAAAATTGTCGTAATTTCGTAATTATGGCTGCAAAGATGGCATTTTCATTTACATTCATACTCATATTAACTAATAACAGCAACTCACGTTAACATTTGCAGATGTATTTTACCATGTTCGATAATTTCTCTCGTTTACGAAAAATATAACTCTTTCTTCGATCTTCATACAGTATACATATGCTTTAGTCAGAATCTCATTAATTTTTTAAAATAGAGAATGAGTATAACAGAAATACTTATTTTCAGGTATATTTACGCTGAAAATAAAATATTTTTAAATTATAATTTAAAATCCGTTTCAGACTGCAACCGACACCAAACGATTTTGAAATCGATACATAATGCAACAGCTACGCCACTCGAAAATCGGAAGAAACAAAACATTCCTTACCTTACTTATTCTTGACATATGAAAAAAGCAAATCATCGGATCATCAGAAATTAAATATTTTTTGGTTTATGCCCATGTTGGGAGTTCAGCCGTTAGTACATTTTTTGGAACAACTTAATGGCGGACAAATGTTTAAATTGCTTCAAAATGAGATAAACTTTATAAAAAAGGTAAAATAGAAGCTATTTTTATTTTCATTTTAGTTTCAAGTGTATGAAAATAACAAATTATAGAGGTAATAAAACGTAAAAATGTTTTGCTATCGATCGCCGGTCTGCCTTTTTTTGCAGCTGGTATCGCGATAATGCGATAAGCGCCATATGAAGTAAACCCATCATGGGCGCCATTGGAGGGGTAATTTTGAATTGATTTGCCCCTTTTTCTTTCGATTTTCTAACTGCAAAAGTCTTCCGAATGCGAAAAATAATGGTATTATGACCGAAACGCCCAAGGCGAACAATAAAACATAAAAGAAAATTAAATTTTACTTCTATAAATAATTATTGTCATTGTCAATAATAATAAAATTATGTCAATTAATTGATATCTTTATACAACATTGAAGGATATCAAAATGGTATTTGATAATATCGTGTTTGAAATATGGACATCAAATTCAAAATTATTATATTAAAAGCAAATGTTCCTTCCAGGTGAGTAATACTCACCGCTATGCAACACTATTACTAAAGTATAAAAGTCTACAAAAACAAACATAAATACCATTTTCTTTTACGAATTCTATTTAAGTTTAAAATAGACTGTAAGCTGTAAGTGAACCAACTTTTAAATACTTTGACAATTTTGCGTGTCAAACATTACCACTGACACAACCGATAATAATAGCAATTTCCACAACTTGTGTACTTCTATGGGAAAGCCGTAAGACGATCCGTTGACCCGATTTCTTATCGATTCCTTTGCCCAAGTCGTTTCCCTTATTTATCAAAGAACTTGAAGAATATCGTAGAATGTAATTATGTCACATAAATGTTACTCCAAATATTTGTTTGTAAGTTCTTTTCCAGTGGCGTATAGTACCTTTTATTAACAGGGAAGCTGATTTGGAAAGAAACAACTTTGAATTTTTGGGATTTCAAGATCATAATATTATGCGAATAACTTGAAATTATTATTATTTTTTTTAATAGAAAATAAAAACTGTCAACCTTATTTAAAAATAAGGGATATCCAACTTCATTTTGTAAATTTATGTCGCGAAATTCAAATCAAAATTTTTAGAAAAAAAAGTTAAAATTTCTATTTTAAAGAAAAATTATCGGTTTTCAAAAAAATGTCGAAATTTCTAGAAATTACTCAAAATTCATTTTAAAAAAAAAACCATCAATTTTAGATTTCTAAGTTGAAATTTTTAAAATAAAATTTTCAACTTTAAATAGAAAAAATTAAGAAAAACTTCAAAATTCAGAAGTTTTTAATTTTTCTGAAGAATCTAATTTTCCAAATTACGAATTTTTAAATTTTGAACGAATTGTACAAAACGAATTCAAGGCTTAACTAAATTTCGATTTTAAAGCTGCCTAAATTCAAAACAATCTGAAAAAAATCGCAGCTTCGAGGCTAAAGTCGAGATTTTAAGAAAAAAGTCAAATATAACGTTAACAAAACCAGATAAAAATTGGAAGTTTAAATTAGAAATTTTCTAACGTGTCATCAGTTGACCCTCAAAATAACGACTTCAATTTCAAGATTCCGCCTTTAAATTGGAATATAAGTGTTGTATTTTTCTCTTGAAATTTTGACTGAAATTTCCAATTTCTAGGAAGAATTAGAAATAGCGAGATTTTATCGGAAATTTTGAAAAAAAAGGCCAAATCCTGGAATTTGGGAAGTTTTAGGAAATCGGCTTCGTAAAAAATCATTAGAATTTGGCATATTGAAATTAAAGTGAAATTTGAAGGAAAAAATCAAGAAAACTCGAAGTTTTTATTAATAACTTAAAAAAATATGAATATCAGATTATAAAAGGGAAAATCCAAGTTTAAGAAAAAAAAAACAAATTTTGAGTGTTTGTTCTGAAGAAAATGTTAGAATTTTCGGAAAAATTCGTATTTGCCAATAAAATTGCCTGGAAACTGTGCTTCAATGAAAAAGACCACTGCTTTAGTCCAAATTTACAATAGCACATAAAATTTTTATATTAAACTCGAAATTTTATGAAAAGAAAAATTTCGAGAAAAAGGTCCAAATTTCAAAAACGAGCCGAAAATTTTGAAAAAAGGATATTCCAGTTGTACATCTTAAAATTTAATTTGGCTTGAAATTTTGAGAATAAAATCAACATTTTCTTAAAAAGTGTGGAAATTGTAATTTTCTAATCCAACTTAAAAAAAAATGTTTAAAGTAAACTGAATTTGTGAATTTGTCTAAAGTTTTGAAAAGGAAATTTCTAAAAAAAATTCCAATATTTAGGATAAAGTAAAAATTATTTTAAGAACATACAAATTCAACGAACCAAAATAAACCGTTATTATTTTCCGGTTCTGTTCCGGTGTTCGTTCCTACAAAAATAACGGGTTTTTCCGGTTTTCGGTTCAGATCCGGTTCGAAGCCCTGGTATTTAATGTCCATTTTTATTCCCTTAGAGGCTGAATTTTGACAAATTCTCTCTTAGTGCTCACTTACGTCACATGGAGAACACTTGTGCATAATTTTTTGCTTCTAGGCCGCTTAAGCTGTTCTTTGTCTGTAGCTTATGTTAGATTAGGTTAGGTTAGGCTTAGAGATTTATTAAATGGAAGAACTGTGGAATTATCACATTTATTTGTTACATTTCTTATTAAATATAGCTTATAAGTATCTATTGAAGAATTCCACCAAGCCAGACATACCTGCAAGCTAAATAAAATGATTTAATGGTACCAGATTAATTCAGTAGTAGTAGGTACATAAATATCAGATATTATATTGTTCCTGTGCATATCTTCTAGAGGTATTAATTTGGCTACAACATTGTTATGTGTTGAGAATAACGATTTAGAAATTGGCTATCTCATGTATTATTGTCATTTGTAATCTTCGATTTCTATAAGTGCTGCTATTTATTTATGTCAGCCTAACGAGTGCATGGTAATGAATTATTTAAATTTAATTTTGCTGTAAATAAGTTCTCTCGAATGTTTGTCGCAACAGGACGTTTACGACTGAACATAAAATTGTTGTCACTTAGGGTACAATCGAGAAGATGACACGACACGGTTTTGTACATTGTGTTCTGCAATTTATCTTGTAACATGGTCCGTTTATGTCATCCTGATGACAAATTATATGCCAACAAACATAACACGCTGACATTTCATCTGTTTTTAGTTCCTCGCCTCGCGCACTCTGGCAATATATAACTATTTGAGGCAATCGTCTTTATACTCAATATGGCACGAGTTATGAATGTATGTATGTAGTAGGCTATAAAATATCCATTTATTCTCCAACAAAAATACACGAAGATGGGTACCAACGATATTTCATAATTTTGGAACATTTCAAAGTTTTCCTAAATTGCTTAGGTCTTAATATTAGTGTTTTGTTTAACGACGATGGTGGGGGATCCAATTCTAATAATTAAATATACACTTCCTATAAATCCTTTTTTCGCACATCGATTATAAGGGTTGTTGGAAAATTTTAAATTTGGAAGCCAATCCACGACCAAAGTAGTTTAAGCGCAGAAATTAATTTTTAATTTGATTTGCGACAGAAATGGCAAAATGAGCAATTTTGCGTGACAAATTTTATCGGCAATTACTTACAAATAATTAGCCTGAAGAGTTTCTGTTCGAAATATATGCTAATTTGGCCTTAAGACAAATATTAGATGTCGAATCGAATTGAGTTTATGCAAGTTTGGGCGTCTAAGTCTAAAAGTGGTCATAAAGTTGGAAATGTATTCAAATAGAGCCGGATTTGCAAACATTGTAGAGTATGGTAATAAGGGTGGTTTTTACCGCACCCTGTCACAGCCATACACATTTAATAATCTCGCTCTTAGTTTGGTATTTCTCGTATAAAACAAGCAAAAGCTAACCCCAAGGAATCGGGAACATCTCAATAGCAGGGATTTATTCTACTCTTTCAATCTATATTCAGGTAGGGATTGAAATATATCAAAATGCACCTGTAGACTTTTCAATATTACTTTTTTGTGCCACTAGTTCATAACTGATGACAATAAAATATAGCTTATTAGATCGATAAGAAGAATTTTTTTCTTTAAAACACCTAATACAAGTTCCGTTAGTTCAACATCCATCCAAACAAAAGTCGTTCATTGCGACATCTTAGATTAAGCACCAAGCACATACCTAACTTATCAATTATTGACTTTTCACAAAACATATTAGTTACAATAACATTTGTCAAATATATAAAAATAGTTTAGAATAAAAAAATTAAAGTTGATTATTATTTTTTGTATATTCATGAATAACGTCGCTTGCGAAATCAGTGACTGAGCCGAGCGAATTTTGTTGAACTGAAGTGTGGCTGTTTGAATCGCCCAAGTATCCCGATATAGTATGATATGCATAAAATGAATTGTCATCCGACTTAATAGGTGTCCATCCGTTATCCCCGGAATTTTGTAAGGATGGTACCAACGATTGTGAACTTGATGTATGTCCTTCAACGTTCGTAGTAGTAGGTGAATAATTGATATTTTGCGGCCTAAAAGTAGTAATAAAACAATATTATTATTGGTTTGAGAAGTAAAATGGCCAAAAAAATGTATTGGGGATAGTTTAAACATTTTTTTAGGTCATCGAATTGATTTTCGACAAACAACGAACTAACGTGTTAAAAATCGCGAAGTATATGGACCGCTTTATAGAATGTAGGAGAGTTTCGTTATTACGATGGCATATACTAAATCTTTCTTGAATGGAAACTTTCAGATTCAGGTGTATGATATAAATATACGCGCATCCCTATTGTGAGGCATCCAGTATGGGATTTAGTATTTTGATATTCAGTATTTAATGGTTAACTTTATTCGTTGTTATATTACATTCTGCTTCACTGTCGAAATAAGTTGTTTTAAAACTTTATGGCATCTTTATAACATGTAACACCATATTCTACTTTAAAAGTTATGAATAGAGAAAAAATATCAAATGAAAATGATAATTATCAAAAACAAATTCCTTTAGAGCAAAAGTATTTCAAGGTAAAATTTTCATACACGTCTTATGACTCTGGGTTATGAAATCTCTAAAATCGCACAGTTATATGAAAAACAAAAATGACAACAAACAAAATTTGAGTTTAAACTATTAGCTACAACCGCGAATGGCACCTGTAAATAATTCTAAGACTTTACCTACACGAAATGTTATAACTATCCCAGTGGCCAATTATCCTTAAAGAATAAATTATATAAATTGCGCACAAAAAATAATAACATAATTCTTTGCTTTTGAAGTTACAAATATATATTTGAATTTTATAGCAGAATTCTTTTTTTTTTGTTATATAGCTAGTAATAAGGTACTATCGTTGCACCAAATTTGGTACAATTTTACAACAACACTAGACAACCGACATTCTATCAAATTAAAAATTTGCAATATATTTACATTATGTTATGCGGTTGCAATTCGCGAGAGCTTGCAAAACGTCTACCTTATTCTTTGTTGTACATCAAAATAAATCCCCTTTTCGGTTACAATATTTCGGGCCCCTGCTCGAGCTAATGCGGAGAAATGGGCTACTTTTGCTGCCTGAACTTCTGGAGTTTCTGTAGGTACTCCATTCCGAATCACCGGTATGTGAACGTGTTGTATCCCATTCGGGCGCGTTTCTTCGGATCTCTGCGATGTCGCCGCCACACTGCTTAATTGTCGAATTTGATTGTTGTTGAAACCGGAACCGGAGGTAGCGATCTGGGGACGTGTGAAGCTCTGAGTTACTTTAATGTATGACGTTGCCGATTTGGGCACTTGAATCTGAATACCTTGCACTAAATAAACTGTAAAACACATCACCGTTATTGTTAACATTGTTGCTGAACCCTCCAACCTCCTCTACGAGGACTGTCGAGACAAACGTTTTAATCTGGAAAATGCAATTTCTTTTATATATACCAACAAAGTTGGAATAATTTTATGCTTATGAGATTTCACTAATTATTACCAAAATTTATAATATTTTCAGTTTTGCATGTATTGGAATAATTTATTATATCATCGTGCGCTTACATATTTATCTTTCTCAGTTCGTTAACTGTTTACTTTCATTTTTAGTGTATGTAACATAATAAAGGAAGTAAATGTTAAATTGTAATATTTGTATTATGGTATTATAACATCAGTTTAGTGAGTGTAATAAAATAACCTAGTATATTATTGCTCTACGTTTAGAAAGACACAAATCTCTGTTTATATTCAAATATGAAAATGACGAAAAAATAATTATGACATTTGTCGACTTCAAGTTAAATAGCAACTTAAAGTTGAAACTCGTAAATAATTTGTATTCAAAATTTAATAAAAATTTTAGTCCTTCTATGAACATTGTATGTTTTGAAAAATCATTTCGCAAAGTTTTACGATAGTATTGTAGAATATAGGTTTAAGATTTGAAGTTATTTTATAAAAAATAAACCCATATACGAGTGTTGTTGATAAATTTTTGAAACTATCAAAAATGATATAATCATGAGTAAATTAATGTTAAAAATTAAAATTATTTCTGTGTGTGATATTTACAAATTCTTCATGTTTCTATCTTGTAATCCATCCACCTTGATGATCCATGAAAAATTTTAAGAGCGCTCGCGTAGGTACGATGAGCGCTAATGCAATTGAAGCTCATCGTTTAACCCTACGGTGAATGCCTGGTTGCTCGGCCTGATTACTCAGACACATAAGGCCAACCGTAGCCCCAATACAATAGTTTTCCTATCTCTACGGCCCGTTCCTAAAACGAAGTTCTTTCGCTTATCCACCGGGGTATTGTGAACCACATTATATCGAAAAATATTAATAAATATTAAACACGTTTTCAGAAGAAAAGTTTATGATGAATATTCCTGACGGAATATGTTTTATTTGAAAGGTAGTATAATCCGTATACAGATTGTTTTAGTTAAAATTTCACACTTGGAAAATATCGGAATTAAAGAAAAAACATGAATCACATCGATTTTCTTTTCAAGGGGACACAAGATGGCATAAATTTTGGTCCCTCGAAAGCTCACGACAACATACGACTTTCTAAATTTAGCTTTGGATAAGATAATATAGTTATCATTTAAAGAACAAGACAAAATTATCGATGAATGAAAGAACGTTCAAATCGATTTTCCATAAAAAAATAATTAACATTTTTAAATTAACAGTATTAACAATAACAACAATAATAGCAATTCTTCAGCTTGTCAAAAAACATCGTTTAGTGGAACCGACTGGTCCTTGGTTTATCTTCAAAAATTGAAATACAGAACGTGTCCCCTGAAACCAAGAAAGATTAAAAAACACAACAAAGGTTGCTCTAACGCTTTTCGACAGCCAAGCTGTCATATTCAGAGAGTTACTAACATTACCTTCCGCTACATAACTTCCGATTCTAACCATTGCATACAACACAAAATGGCAAGCTTCAACTTCCTTGCCCATCGCCTTCCGAGTCTTCCTCTTAATAGAGAAAGATTCGGAAAGGAGTTCGTTCAGTACGAAACGACGAGTTAAACGCGTATCTTACCGGAACCGACGTACGATTGTGGACCTCTTTAACATGGTATTTTTCTGTAAAAAAATGCCTTTTTTATTTTTACAATTGCAAACTTATTTGTATTAGCATTAAACGATTAAATTCCACTTTTATCATCCAACGATGTCATTGGCGGTTCAAAAAGCGTTCCTTATCATTTCAACATACTTAAACTTTTCTAATAAAAGTTTTCCATTTATAGTGCTGCTCCTGTTACCAGTGCAATTGCTTCTATAGATTAAGCTAAAATTTTCAGAATGACGGAGCGGAGGTTATTTCGTGAAAAAGTTCGTGCTCGAGATCGATTGGGCCACTTCTTACTAAATTTAATAAAAGTTAAAGCCAACTTTTATCGCATGCTTTTAAAATATAAAACAGCTCTTAGAAGTCCCATCTTTGACTCTTTTTCACTAACCAGAGTTAAATAAATTTTCTAAAAACCGATGAAAACTGCATCGATGTCTTGTTTAATAAAACATTTTCACGTTAAAAAAGGGTTTTCTTTTAGTTTTGGAATTTGTGAAATTAGGCATTATTTAATTAATAAACCTTTCTTACTGCACTCGAACAATGTTAACAGTTTCAATTCACATAAATTAAAGGTAAGGATTTAACTGGTTGAAGAATACCGATGAATTCATTCAAGAATAATATTTTATACGTACTTATACATAAGGCAAGTATTTCCACGATGTAACGGTGCCATCGTTGATTAGTTCTCGTAAATGCGGTTAGCCTCAACTACGGCTGTTTATGCCAAACACGTTTGCAATATGCCGTTCTAGCTACTAAAAACTGACCTACGGATCATTAGAACTGACATTGGAATCTAAATAGCATTCGATTGAGATCTACTGACAGGGTTATTGTAACATAGCAATGGGATTTAATGAAGGAATCACTCCATGAATGATGAAAGAGAAAACGGAACTTTATAATATCAGTTTTGTGTCCGGTCGTCCGTCCATCACTAGGGCTCGAAAGCTGTGCAACGTCAAGTGCTGGAAGATCAGATTATTTATTTCCCGAATTTTTTGTGATTCGGTATCGTAACCGTTCTTATTTCCGGTCTTTCAGTATTTATCATAGAGCTTTTTATCCGATATTGCCCAAGAGTTTTCAACTGGACGTATCTATGGAACATTTGGCGGATTATCTTTTTTGCATACAAAAGGGATGTCGCCAGCCTCTAACCAATCTCTGGGTATTCTTTTTCGAATATTCAGTTTATAGGCCATCACTTCGTAAAATATATGTCAAATATGATACGGAACTTGAAATCCAAATTTTGTCCCCTGAAACCAAGAAAGATTAAAAAACACAACAAAGGTTGCTCTAACGAGTTTCGATAGCCAAGCTATCATCTTCAGAGAGATAGCAATATTTCTCCAAAGATGAGAGGTAGGTTGTCAAAACGGGTTAGAGCAACCTTTGTTGTGTTTTTTAATGTTTCTTGGTATCATCAGATTTGTATTTCAATTTTTAAAGATAACCAAGGACCAGTCCGTTCCATCAAAATGATACGGAACGTTAAATTGAAACATATTTACAGGTTTTTTTTCAGTGGCAACTCGATACTAACATATTATTTCGCAGCTAAATATTTTTCCGTTCTCTACATACGTTGCTGCAATGTATTGGTGTGGAAATATGTAGTGTGAGCCTGACTGGCTCAATGCCGATTTTTGAGTAAAAGATTTTATACTGTCATTATTTGGTTATTGTTTCCTGAAATCGTCAAATTCTTTTCTTAACTTGTCTCATTAAAATCGAACGGTATTTAGTCTTTGTGGAGCACTTATGCAACATAATTCTAAAATAAAATATAAAGAAATCGAATGCCGAGCTATATAGCCGTCCTGCCGGCTACCGCTTTTTATCTTAACATCTATTACTTCAAACCAACTTGACCTCTAAGTCAGCAACCTTCGTTAAAAGATATAAAATCTCTTCGCCACAGGCCTTTGGGTACTTACTTGAATTATGATTACTTTGGGAACTTTTTTCGGGTATTTCCTCAAACGGAATTAATACATTTGTTGTCAATAACATTGTATTTTATTTCGTTGATTTCACTTACAAAGTACAAACTTGGTTGCCTTGTTCGCAACGCCTCGGGGATTATAAGCTGATATGCTACTTTTTTCTGTCTTTGTTAGGACTTCATAATACGCGGTTAAAATTCACGACATAATAATTTAAAAAAAAAACCTACAAAATTAATTATTATAACATCGGAAAGATACGGAACATCCAGATTATTTAGTACATTAAGTATATCAAAGACGCATTCAGTGTCCGACTGTCTTGACGATTTTGTCGTTTAAAGCTTTTGTTTCTTGCTACAGACTTTGAATTTATCATCAGACCGTATAGGAATCGAAATTTAAATGAAACAAAAAATATTTTCGTAAATTCATACATTTACCATTAAGCAATTAAATGGACATCACTCTGGTGACCGGTTCACTTACACCAGAGCGCTCTCGTGTTCTTGCTAGTCACCTAGAGAAACGGGCGACGATTTCGCGAGAAAATGCGTAAAAACAACTGAAAAGCCGAAAAAAAGTCTTGTCGTCGCCAAATATTGTTCGCAATATCCTTTAAATCTTACATGATTGTCGAAAGAAACGTACTTTATCAATTAAATAGAAATCCGTCACATATGAAAATAATAATAAATAATAATAATGAAAATAAACCGAATTTAATGTTTGGGTGATAACCAGGTTTCCAAATATTATTATTAGTTACATTTAAAATGAACAATGTTTTGATACCAGTAGAATGCAAACTAGACTACAGTATGCAGCCCTCAAGCGTGTACGGTGGATCAAAGACATGACACTATAATAGTATCATGGATCAAAGGTAGCCGAACTATCAACAGTAGAGTCACAAACGCTTAGCAAAGTAGTCGCTCTCTGGTAAGGTCATAGAAGACAACATTCTTATTGTAATTTATTGGTCAGTGCATTAGACTGTTTTAATATAATTCGATAAAATAAATCTGAGGGAGATAGAAGCTCATCGTCGCATACGAATAGCCTTACATTATTATTTGTTGAGTTGAAGCAGATAAAGGGTGAGTCCTGAAAAATATAGCATTCGGCTACTACACGTCCGAGGGCCGATAAAATGAACGGGCGAAAGGATAAGTGGGCCTTGGGGAAATTTCTGTAACAATACCTGAGCAATGTTTCGCACCCTAGCGTCACATTTAACAGCGTAAAGCTATTGCCACATCATACTGTTTGGATACTTTATGGGGTGTAATTAGTTAGTGTTCAACAAGTAGAATTACAATGCCCCCCTCTTTAAACAAGTACACAGTATACAATAAAGCTCAGCTAATCAATCTTTTTTTTCACTTTATAAATTCATATACTTTTCTGAAGCTGCGTAACACTGAAAATTATTTTGTGATGTCCCATATCTCAAAATTTTCTGAATGAGTTTACATAAAGTTAAGTCAATGTATAAAACTAAAGAACAATCTTTAAAACGGAAGCGGTGACACTACACTGATTCACTGATGGAACTTGCAAGTTAGTATATAGTCAATCATAATGCATTTTATGCGATTTTTGTCATTGTTTCCGATTTAACTATAAGTACTTTCAACTTCTTTCAGGTGAACGTAATACCCTCTCTATTTTTCCATGTTATAATAGTCCTTACTTTCCGAATTCGTACATACTCAGTTTCTGAATCAGTATCTCTACGGCTTGGTGCCATACTTTTATCACAACCTTGTAGAGAATTTTCAAATATGTTTGACACTAATAGCTCTCCTGATTTAATTAAATTTTGTCTATTTTGCCGTTAAAACTCATTTTGAAATTGGTGAAAGGCAACGTTTATTAGGAAATAACATAAAAAAATGACAAGCGGCCGTTTTCGGGCGTCTCGTCTGCATTGATGCGATAAGGACGCCGTTATATTAAGATAAGTAGTCGTCGATCGTGGAGGCTCATCGAGTGCGTCGAGTCTTATAATGGTACAAGTGAATATCGTTTTGAAAGTGACATAAAGTTTGTTCCTTATTTACTTTTAAGAGGCATGTTGAATTTAAAATTAGACAAGGAAAATAAGTGAAAATACCGTGAAAACAATATTAATTATAATTTTAAAAAATATGCAATTATTATCTGAACATTTTAAAGCTATACGTAGAATACATAAAGTAAAAAAATCGAAGAAATAAAAACATGTCAGTCAATTATCTAAAAGAAGCGTAAATCAACTGAAAACTTTCCCTAATTGGGCGCTCTTGGTTCGCAAAAAATTCTTTTAATAGAATAATATTTTACGAGTTCATAGGTGGAAAATTATAAGGCGGCATCTGCATCTTACTCGGCGACAAAATACATTAGAGAATTTATTGCAAACGAGCTTTGCAATTATGTAAACAAACCTCGCTGTCATATATTACAACAACAAAAATATATATATTTATTTATACTAAAAAAAAAATCCTAATTTAAATTCATAACCATCCAAGTATAACGTTATGAGGTTTTAGGTTTTAAAATTGACATACAGAACGACCTAGCTCGGAAGAAAAATTTGAATTTCAAGAGCTGGGAGTGAAAAGAGCTATAAAAGTGCTGATTAAATCGAGAGAATGAAATAATTTTCTTTGCTAAATGTAAATTAGCTCACTTTATATTTAAAATAAACAGCAACTCGAACAGTCGAAAGAAAATTATTTTAATTATGATTATAAAAATGGAGCACAGTTTTCATTAATGAAGAGGAAAATTAAATTTTCAGCGGTAGTTGTAATGGGCAAGCTTATAATGGGCATTTTTTAAATTAAAGAAACGTTCAAAAAATATTTGTCAGAATTGTGATGTACGAGGTATCGAATTAATTTTCCGAAATAATATTTCCACGAAACTGTTCATGAAAGGCAAAAAGAAATGCTGAGAAAGTAACTGTAAATGTATTTTTAATAGTACCTAAGTATGACATGAATTTATGACAGAATTGTCAATAAGTGACACCCAATCTTGGCTTATCATGCCTCAAAAAATATGAAAGATAAAGATATAGATGAAGTTGCCTTAAAAACACGAAAAATAATTGACGAAAACAAATTAATCGATTTGTGGTAACGCTACAGTAAAATATTCAAAAATATATCCATTTATAATGTCCAAAGTATGAACTTCCTAATCAAGGCCATTTTAACGTAACAATACAACAGATTTTGGGAACAATACAAGAGATTTTGGGTTCAATCCCCGTTGCCGAAAACTTATTTTTTTAATTCTGTTATACGTTTTGTTCATAGGTGTAATTACTCTTAACATTCGCACGGTTGTAACGCAACATTAGCGTGGTGATACACGCATCATCGTAAAATCCTTCCCTATCAAAAATCACTCAACGCGCCTATATAATAGTTTTCACTTCAGAAATACGAATAGTAGCATTTTAGGTCTAAATTTGCGCTTCCCGGTGTAGTACAATTTAAATTACATATAAAAATTCAGCATTTACTTTCGACTTTAATTCAGAAAATGTAGATTTTTTCTAAAGCTTTTCAACTACAAAAGCAAAGATTAAACGCAGTAGACAATAGTTTAGTTGAAACTTTCTATTCGTTTTACGGAAGAAAAAAGGCGAAAAGCTCGTTAATGTAGTTATTTTAAGCGAAAGAGTAAGAAAAGGCGAATAGAATTTCCTCCTGCAGGGTTTTTCATCCTGTGTTTGTTATATAATGAATGATCTACTAAGAGATATTTATATTTTCTGTTTAAGGTTTAGGGCTTGGCTAAAAAGAACTATACCGATTTTAAATATTGTTTTTGAATTCAGTAATTGTTTAGTATATTTATGCATCTAAAGAAACTTTTTTAAACGATTGGGAAAATTATGTTTTTGTAACAAAATTCAGAAAGCTATAAATCTCTAAACTCAAGTCGTAATAAAGGTATCTATTAATGCGTTTATTACATTTAAGGGAAATTGCTTCCTATCTTATTGTAATTCTTCTAATAATTGGGAAAGGAACCATTGGATATAACCAGACCTAACAATATAACCTCTCAAAGATAGGAGTCGAACATTATATTGCGATCATTACGATTAGAACGATTTCGCCTTATTACTTTGACCTAATAAAACCCGTTTATATTTCAACGGGATGACGGGATATTCTTTTAGTCAAAGTCGAAAATCGCAATCTCTAAGATTAACCATATAATTTAAAGATATATCTGAAATATAGCCCCTACGTTGACCTTTAGGTCTACAATCTAAATTCTACAAGAATCGATCGTGTAAGTCACGTTATGT
This sequence comes from Dastarcus helophoroides, assembly GCA_028583605.1. Classification (NCBI taxonomy): domain Eukaryota; kingdom Metazoa; phylum Arthropoda; class Insecta; order Coleoptera; family Bothrideridae; genus Dastarcus; species Dastarcus helophoroides. The sequence continues at coordinate 44,140,847 of CM053328.1, forward strand.
GGAATCAGTAAAACTTTCGAAATCAATATAATATCAATTTCTCTAATACTGCATAATCTTAACGAATACTTTCGTTTTATATACCTTGAAATGATGAATTATTGAAAAAAAAATGTTTTAGAATAGATTTTGACTTTATATCGTGTGTACAAAATGTTTTCTAATCTAGTGTGCTGCTGCCATTTTTTGTGTCATGTTTACGTATGTTGCTTACTCGATCGACAGATAATTGAACAAGCATAACCTTAAACAAATATTTTATTGATTTGATGTTACAATGAAAAAAAAAATCTTTTATTGTTAGATCCTACTTTCGAAAAGCCCAAAAAAGCAATCGTGAATGGATTTCTTCTATTCCTGGTAATACTGCAGAATTTTTATGTCAAAGTTAAATGTCGATTTGGTGAGTACGAATCAAGTAAGGAACATACGTGAAAATGTCAAAAAAATGACAGCGGCACAGATTAGAAAACTTTTTGTACACTTTATGTTTATAGGACGAGTCTGTGGCATTGGTTTGTAAGATGTAAACTGTAGACGAAGAGTTCATAAGACATTAAATAATTGATACGCAAGGGCGCATCATTTAAAAATATTTTTGGCCATATAAGGTGCTTCAAAATTCGAGTAGGTACTCAAATTTTTATTTTTAAATGGAATATGCTGAATATTATTATCACATCTACTTGAGTATTCTAATCGTAATACAATGGTCCCAATTTTTTTCAATTTTCGTATTTCGTTGCCAAGTTCTGTATCTGTAAAACTAATTTATACAATTGTGTCTCAAAATCGTTTATTGTTCAGAATAATTGAAAATAAAGATAAAAGGAAAGCATATTTGGTGAACATGTAATCAACACATTGTATACGTATGTATATGTATTACTAAGTATCCCATTTCTTCGAACTTAATTAAATGCATTACAGGCAATCCGATCTAATTTACGTTAGGTTTCATCGATAAGGGTTCATCCTCTCAATCTAATGCAAATTAGGTCCTCGCTTTATCTCATTTCAGCTTTCGCCACAAAATGAACGGTTTCCTTCAGCATTAAAAGGCAAGACCACTCGACACGATATCGCAAAACGGGGTCTACTGCAAGCCAATAAAGGATTTGAGATAAAGTAGGCTTTAAGGGGTCACATGTACATGTTATGTTCCCGTTTCACCTTCTTCAAGGAAAATCGATAGATGTCACAATACAATCCGTTTCAACGGCCATATATAATAAAGTTGCAAAGGTCATGCCGCAAATACACGTGGATGTGGTTTTTTTTAAGGTAAAACACTCGTCTTTGTTAGATGGGGAATAACATAGCCATTTCAAATGCTAAATAATTATTACACGTCTTATTCATAGATGTTGTTAACATTGGAGCATGTCGGTAACGCGCCAATAACATGTTGGTGACGCAAAACCAAAAAATTTTCTCCTATAGCTCAAGGTGTTTACAAGTTTTCTCTTCGATAAAATTCAGTATTTCACAGGCAACGCTTGTGAATATTCCAGTTGAATCGCTCTGGTGTAAAAGGTAAGTAATTTGAAAATATATTTACATTCATATTTTTTCCAGCGTAAACTCAAACAGAGAGTAAAGAAAATTAAGACGAATCTAAACATGATATATAATTTTTTGGTAAAATAAATATGCAAAATGTTTGCGCATTTGCGTCTGATATTGAAATCAAATATAAATTTGATGCTACCGTAGCGCTATGCTTTAAATAGACCTCATTCTCAAAATAACATTAACGCATTGAAGGACTATTACAAGACTTACATTTTAATGATTAAGTGGCAGCTACCGCTTCTTCAGACCACAAAGTCATTAACCTTGAAACAAAACAGAAATAAATCGACTGGGAAGATAATTGGAATTGTAATAAAATCCCGAATTATGCGATGGATTTTGGATAACGTTCCACTGTCTACCTACGTTCCCAGATCGTGGCGTTGTAACCGAAAAATTAAAAAACAATGGACGCGTGTCGCAACGGGCATTAACCTAACTTCGGGCCGTACACCGTCGAACTGAATGCGTTTTGTTGATAATCTGTCGGTGGAAGGTAGCTCTAAAAGCCTCATTTTAACCCCTCCTTGTCACATGTTACGATTCTAAGGGCGCCTGCGTTCAGGTTTGTTATGGATTTTTCTCCTTTTATAAACATACCCTAACAGGTAACGTGCACAGGTACATACATAGATATCTCACATTGTTAATTGAATAAAATAATTTTGGTAATTATTTGAAGTGAAAATTTTTTTAGGCGCCTTGAACGACTTTTGATAGGGGAAAAACTAATTGCCCATACGCCCATACTCGTAGACACTTGATTTATCTATGAATGGAACCCGCAATATAGATTAAAAGAACGCAGGAGCGGCGGCAAGATTCGAACATGGATCCCGTCACGTACAAAGCATAGATTCCAAAACACTAGACTACTTCAGCTCACGCTATTGAAGGCTAAACTAACCCTACCCCTGAAGTTAAATTGAGTATGCGAAAATGTATACTATACTATAATTGTTTAAATTGTACTTTAATTATTATTATTCCTATTCTCTGCGTAAACGAAAGGTGAATATATCAGAAAACAAAAACGCTGGCAAATTACGAGCCGGCGTCAATTCGAAAGATTAAAATCAAATCGAAACCATAATATACACGTACATAATTTAGCCAGCGCATTGCGAACGGCAGACTGACAAGAAGTACAAGAACTAGTAACATTTGGCCGAGGATATGGCAACGCAGTTATATTTTTAAATGACATTTCTTAAAATCTTCATTGAATATTTTGATTTGAATAATTTTACAACACTCATAGTTAAATGTTTTTGTGATCCAGTTATTTCTTGTAAAGTAGAAAATAGCAGAGTATATTTTTGCTATTATAAAATGAGAGATTTAACTACGGTATAATTGCGATGAATAAATTGGATAATATCATGATGGATAAATGAAAAGATTTAGATAGAATCAAGGATAGCTAGTATTAATCGCCTGTCGACTGTCAGCCCAATTTCTCTGTCTTTTTCGTTTTAATGATTGGCATTCCGTGAGAAGACCCGAAATTAGTTTAATTTTATTTTGGACATTTCTTAAAGATGTCTAATAAGTACTTTAAATTCTGAATTTTTGAAGTGAAAACTCCTTTACGCGCGTTGAACAATTTGTGATACGAGGAATATCTTTTGATTTCAAGTGGCCATCACGCTAATGTCTCATCTCCAACATGCTCTAACGTTAACAATATACATATGTATGTATCTGCTATGAGTTTCGTATAACATAATTAAAAATGCGTCATCGGCACCGGGAATTCAACTCGGCACTTAGCACGCCAAAATCAAATATGCTACCATTTACATCACCGTAGATTGACAATTGTAAAGTTTAATTCTAAAGATATCCGTAAACTGCTCACTACCCACAATATATTAGTCAAATCGACTACGTGCAAAGTTCAATGTGTATATACGGTGAATTTTAATTTGATCATTATTTTAACTGTAGGATCAGTATGCAGTGCAACAGTAGTGAGTTCTAATATGATTAACAAAAGCAAACCATTGATTTTTAAGTATTTTACTAAAAATCATCACGCTTTGTCAAAAATCCCTCAACACGTCTGACGAAGTTTACACTTCCAAAAAAAAAGACAAAAAATTACAAGTCGATCCCAAAATAAATGAGACGTGCGGTACATATTTATATTGTACATCATCGATATAATTTGTTATTTCTTTAATAAAGTTTTTTCTGGCGTTGCGTCGCTTTGAACCGCAATAAATATCTTATTATGCAACATTTCTTCCGCCTATTTGTCTTTTCTTGAACCAGCGGAGATCAAGATATTTATAGATTTAATACTTATCAATAAATTAAACTAATGAGGGGAAATGTAAACACGCAAGGATTCCATTTGCAAATTGCATACCTATCCCCCCGGCGATGTTATACACGTCTAAAATGGGATAAACCCTCTGGCTAAACCTATGCCATAGATGTAAGTAAATTGGTCCTGTCTTTTCTCTTGCGTCTAACTCGTAACCGTTAGGATTTTCATCCTAAATTACTTTGATAAATGATATTATTTCCATCTATCATATTCCTCTTTTCGTAATTGAAATTATTTCTTATAATTTATAATTACTGTCAATATTATGCCACTATGAATTTTACATAATAAACCCATAAAAATCAGTGCTGCAACTACGAATACCTAAATGCACTAGCACAGGACTTGGCTTGTAGGGAGGCCTCAAAGTCCCTCTAACGTAAAAAAATAATAAATGTGTCCAACCATCACTTTTACTAAAATTTCAATATTTAACTAAAAATATCGACTGTTTCTTCAAATTTCAATTTAAAAGTTAAAATTTAGTGTTCGTTTTCGAAACTTCACATTCAAGTACACACGATTTTATTAAATGTCAATTCTTTTTCTAAAATATTCGACTTTAAACCTGCAATTTTTATTTTTTCAGTTAAAATGTGGACCTTTATTAACAACATTCGATTCTTCTACGAATTTTGATTATTGTTGTTACTCGCAATTTTGATTTCTGGTGTTTATAAATCCAAAATATGAAGAATTTTTTTAAATTTCGAGTATTTTCTCGGAGTTTCAAAATTTTTCTCGAATGTCCAAATTGGTACAGAGTTTTTTTCGTTTCTAACTTTTTAATGGTAATCTAATCTATATAATCAAACTTCGACCTTAATTTTGAATTTTCAAAAAAGTTCAATTTTTTTCCTAAAATTTCAGATTTTTTTTATAAGTTCAGAATTCTCATTGAAAATGTTTACCTTTGTCTGAAATTTTGCATTTAAATTGTTTTTTAATTTCTAGTTTTATTTTTTAAACTTAGACCTTAATCGAAATATTTTGAACATTTTGACTCTTTTTCGAGGTTTTGAAGTTTTTATCGAACTTTTTCTACTAATACGCTGATATGTTTTTGAAATTCCCTTTTTTTACAATTCCAAGCTTACCAATTTTGTTTTTTACAAGACTTCTATAGCAAAGAAGAAAAACACGTTTATTATTTTTGTTAAAATACAACCACGTTTAAATCATAAACGGTTAGCGGAAAGCGTTACATATTTTTAATATAAATTCAATTCTCTATCCAACTAATTAAAAATATAAGGAACCTTTCCTCAGAAGAGTTTCGCTTCTGGCCTGGTGGACATGCTGTTACCATGCTCTGATGTTTTGAAATTGGCCCCCTTTTTCATTTTTGTATTTTATTCCTTTGTTCCTGAGAAGTCCCCTACGATGGTGGCCGAAACGTCGAAAACTTTTAGTAGTTTTTTGACACGGTGCCACCCCGGAAGAAGTATATCCTGCACTGACTGTGGCTGTGAAAGCCTTAATTATCAAGGGACGTTTCATTTAAAAAAATACAATTTATATCTGTATCTTCTTTTTCTTAAGTTCAATTGCTTTTTCTTTTTGAAAAAATGAAAATTTTGGACAAAATTACGTAGGAATTCATGTAACGTACCAAAATTATAGGCCTATTAACTCTGCAAATAAATTGTGAAATAAAACAATTGTTAACTAACTTTAGCCTTATGTGCGTATTTTCTTTAACATTTTTTAAAGGAACTCTTTTTTTGTGATAAACCTTATAATAAACATCTTAAGAAAACAGAAAAACGAAAGGACAACAGATGCCAAACGTGTATGACAAATTTTCTTTGGCGTTTTTCGAATTCAAAATATATTCTGCCGGTCAAATTGGTGTAAAATTTAATACCAGTCGACCATTAATCTCTACTTAATTTGTTATTTAAATATCAGTAGAAACATGGTTTGAATCACCTGCAATTTAATCGATCTCTTGTAAGCTAATATTAATTCAATTAGATAGCGAGTGTCTTTGATACACACTGCACATCGATGACACACTTTGGGTGAATCAATATTATGTTTGTCACATAAAAGAAACCACAAGTTAATTCAAAATTTGTTAATTCCAACACTACAAAATAAAATGATAAAATAAAACAAAAGTCGAGTCATTTTTGTCAATGTAAATAAACTACATTTAAAAATTATCGCATCTGTACACTTTAAATTACTATTTCTATCACTAATAATATAATCGATAAGGTACATTGTTAATCAGTTAATAATATGTATATGTATTTGTATGAATTACATTTCACTTTATCTTTTAAACGAAAGGTTACGAATCTAAAGCAGTTACAATGTATAGATTCACATGTAGATGTTTGTTATTAAATAATAAAAACACTAGCTAAATAGATTATGTTAGACTGAAGGGTGCCAGAAGTCTCTTACGTCAAATCAGTCGCATATATGAAGCCTTGCTGTTGCAAAACATAAAGACGTTTTTCTACAGCCTCTTTATCTGAAAATAAAAGAATAAAGTGTATTATTTCAAACCCAATTTGTTTATGTATTATCCAAATTTAATTTAAAATACCCGAAAATACAGGCCCAACCTATCATAATATTTCTTCAAAAACATCCTGGTCATGGGTAGGGTAGGGTTTCATAATATGGTGTAAAAAACATTCACAAAGGCAATATGTACAGACTTTTTTTTTTTCAGTCGTCAATTTAAAATTATCGACTTTGACATGTATCTCAGGTGAGGACATTTTTTTTAGAAATTTTTCTGTGATCTTCTCGTATCGACGCTTAAAAATTATGGCAACTTTAATCATAGGAGTGCGAGCAAATACCAAAAATTAAAAAGAAATTTCGAAGCTAAAATGTCGAAATTTAATAAAAAATGATTGAAATTTCGGGACTAAAGTTGACTTTTTTCTTCAATAATCTACTTTTTTTTGCATTTTGATTTTTTCTCCTAGTTTAACCTCAACATTTTCCTCGTTCCGGTTAAAATTGGAAACTAAAAGTTTGAGAAATTCAATAAAACACTGCGGTTTATAATTAAATCTGAAAAAGTTTTTACCCTTTTACTACATCGTCAATTTATCAATAATTACGCGATAGTTTGTCTTTTGCCAGTAGGATTAGCCTTTTCAAGCATATTAATCTTAATTGATTAGTTTAAATCTCAATGCAAATGAATCCGACGTTTCTTTTGTTAATCAATTAAGATTGGAAGGCTCAAAAAATGTCAATTCTACTAGCAAAATACGTATCATATAATTACTGATTTATTGTCGATATGGTAAAGGGTTAAAAAATTCTGCAGCTTTTAGAAATTAAAGTTTAAATAAGAAATGTTGCATTTTTCTACATCATAATAACAGAAGTTCTCATATTACATTGTTAGAAATACAACCTACAAGGTTTGCAAGTTGTACGTGCACACGCACACATGACAAAGTAAATTATATTTAACTTACATTTATTTAGTAGAGCTTTATCTTGTTGGTTTTGCGCCTGTTGCGACAAGCTATGGAGAAGAATTTGAGCCGTTTGATACCTTTGAAAGCATTCATCCGGATTACCAAAAAGTTCATCCAAGGCTGCAGACTGACACTAAATATACAATGTAACATGTAAAAAAATATATACAAACAGAATTGACAGAGTTACCATTTGTATCGCATGACTGCACAATATATTATCCGCGGTTATATTTGTCGATCTGATTTTAGCCAAAAGACCGGTGCTATTCAACTGCCTACATTCGACACAAGTGGCCCTAAATTTACTATTTAAAGTTGACACAACTGCAACATAATAGTTTAATAACGTAAGAGAAATTGTAACTTTAACTGCAGCATACCGTTTCTTACGGTACTACTGGGCTGAAGCTGTCCCGATTTCAATTGCTTGTTAGCCAACGATAAACCCGAACTCAACAGCTGAAGAGCGCGAACCAACAAAACCAATTGTTCCGTCTTATGGTCGTTATCGGAAACGGATCGATTCTCATTCGCAGGATCCGCCAGGGTCGATAAAGCGCCGTTCCTTTGGGCGGCGATGTTCAGGACGCAATTGCTCAACGCCAACACGAAATTGATCTTTGCCAAGGTTTCATTATGTTCTCTCTGTTAAAAAGAAATTATTTTTGATCGTTTATAATTCAAATATTCGAATAGAAATTTATTAAACGTTACCTCGAGGAGGGTTTCTTCGGGTAATTCGGGGGCCAAAAATGTTATAGGGTGATCGTTGCTCGTATTTTCGCTAAGAAACGCTTCGAAATTTCCAATTTCCGATATTTCCGGTAACGTCATAGCCCTCGTGCAAAATGGCAACACTGGCGATTTTCCGAGATTGTTGTTGTCGTTGTATGTGGGACTTTGCAACAGGGGAATTCTCGTCAACGGTCCGCTCAAAACGGGAGGGGACGTGCCTAACGGATTAAAATAAATATTAGCAATAAAATAACATTATTATAATATCGTGTAATACCTGATCGACGTAACGGTGAATTTGACTGAATGACTTTTGAAGCGGAAACCGGAGATACCGTCCACATATTCGGGGGCGGAGGTGTTTCGCAATAACTACTCGATGTCGATCTTCGTCTTCCACCGGGCGGAGTGCCAATCACAAATTGTACCTGATAACATGTAATAATGATATCTTTAACACTGTTTTTTAGTGAACAATTTAAAATATCCTTCAGGAAAAGTTACTTACAGAAGGCGGAGATAAGGAACTTATGTCTATATCAGTGTGTTTTGTTTCAGAACGCTTCATAGTAATGGGTTGAGACCTTGGAACGCTGCCATTCGAGTAAGCCTAAAAAGAAAATAAATAAAATTATTTAGCTTGTAATGCATGGCCGAGGAGGTAGATTTGAACGCTCATCAAATTAAGAGTTTAGGAATTAAAGATAGGTTTCGATCTTGTCAATTTGGCATACCTAACTCGAACCGGCTACTTTTGTGATTTAAGCGCGAGAAATTAAAAATATTTCAATATTTAATTTCTGGCAATAGAGCCACTTATTAATCTATGAAAAAAAACTGTAAAATAACTCCAACAAATATCACGATCTAAACCGCAATAGTGTAGCCCACTAAACATATAGTAACATATAGTTGATCCATCGAAGTTTAGTAGAAACGATTGTTCTGATAAATGTTCAGATGTATTTGACCTATTTACCTCGGGATTAACCTGCATATGTGCATTTTGTATATCTATGTTTTACAAAACTCACTTTTATGGGAGAGTTGGGTTCTTCTTTTCGTTCATGTTGCGAGGTCATCCGTTCAAAATTATCCCTTTGCGTCGGGACAGGTATCGGATCTGATATGGGGAGGAAACTGGGTCGAGGAGGACTCGATGTCTGTACGCACGGTAATGGCTGACTTTTAATAGGTTTCTTATTCCTAAAAAAAATTACGATTAATACAAATTCGTTCGTGAAAAAAATAGAAAAAAAGCGATTTTCAATAAACTATTGCTTACTGTTTCTCTTTGTCTATACTCTCAGTAGATTGATCAGAATTGATATTCTGCGGCACTATAACGTAATCGTCTTCGGGGCTTGAACTTAGAGCCGTCCTCGCCGATCTCGGGGATTCTTCAAATAAAGCGACAAAAAGAAAAAATCGATACGAGGAAACTTAACGTATTAATCGAAAATTACCTGGCTGAGATGAAGGCGGAGTTACTATTTTTATTGGGGTTGACGCTCTCGGCAATTTGGACAAGTTCGGCGGTGTGCCGAAAATTGGTAGGGGAACATCTAAAATAATACCGATATCATTCTGATTGAAACAAACACTTTGCAATAAAAATATTCTTATTCGATCGCATATTAAAAATTAAACTAAAATAAATTCCCATTCTCGACTCACCTCCTTGAAGGGGACTCGCCGACTGTGGTGGCTCCGGTCTTTGAAGAAATTTGTGATTAAAAAAGGTTTCGAAATTGATGCGTTCGCGGGCGTTTCTCTTGAGTAAACCATTTAAAAGTTCGCACAATTCCGGACTCGTACCACTCGGTATTCTACAGAATTTATAACATTAACTTAATCTCGAATTTTTAAAAACGAAGCCAGATGGCAATCGAAATTATTAAATTGCCGTCGAATCCTTATCCAATTGGGGAAAAGGAAAAAAAAAATAAAAATAAATATTAACTTACTTTGGAGCCAAATTGGCGTTTTTCTCGTAATACTGCTTCAAAGCCTGCGGGGTGTTTGCTTGAAATGGGGCCTTCCCCGTTAAACACTGAAATACGATAGTACCCAAACTCCATAAATCTGCTTTCGCATCGTACTGAAGAGACATGATGACCTCCGGGGCCTACAAATTGGACATTAAACACGAATCGATCTTTACAATAGCTGGAATTTACCATATACATAGGCGATCCGCATAAAGTAGCCGCCATGACACCATCTTGTAAAAATCTAGCGAAACCGAAATCGGCTGGAATATTAAAAGATTGTTAAACAGTCGAAAAATGTAAGTTTATTTCGTACCTATTTTCAATTTAATTTCAGACGGTTGCGGATGAAGTTTGGCTCCACTATGAGAAAGTAAAATATTTTGCGGTTTTAAGTCTCTATGGACTATACCTTTGGCGTATAAAGCTTTCATAGCACCGGCTTGAAAAAAAAAAAAATCGTATGAGTTTAATACGAAGAGGTTAAACGAAGACATACCCAGTTGCACTAAGAATAAACGTATCGTATCTTCGCTGAGAGTTCCTTTTGCTGCCAGATAATCGGCGAGGTCACCTCCGTTGCAATACTGAAATAATAAAATCTTACTGTTAGCTTAATGCAGAGATCGACAGATTTAATCCGTTTTAACATTTCTCAGTTTATAAACACAAATTTCTGGAAGAAAAATTAATTTCACAATCAAAGATGACATTTCGAAAAAAAAGTTGTAATTTTCGTTTTAAAGTTAAGATTAAAAAAAAATAATTAAAAAATCTCTAGTTAGGAAACCAGGTTTAATAAAAATAAATGAAAAGATTGAGAAAATTACGAGTATTACGAAAACAATCGAAGTTTTAGTACAAAAATTGAAAAATTCAAAAAAGAAGTTGAAATTTTTAAATTAAAATCGTGGGAAATGTTAGAAAAATAAACAAAAGTTGATTTTCAAGCTCTAAAAAATCGGGAAGAGTCGATATAAATCGAAATATTCACAAAAATATAAAATTTTCGAAAATATTTGAAAAAGTTTAAATTAAATGTGTTTCAAGTTTACTCTAAAAATGTTGAAACTACATAGTTTGAAAATTTCAAATTAAAATTAACTTATTCTAAATTTGACTTTGATACTTCAAGTTTTTCCAGATTTTAGCGGAAATGTTGAGAAAATAGTCAAACTTTTGATTTTATTTACGTATTTATTGATTTATTTATTTTGCTTTGGTTTTAACGTAGAAATTGCAGAAAATCAAAATTTTTAAATGGAAACGGAAAAGTTTTTTAAAATAGTCGAAAGTTCAAAAGAAACGCGACCATTGTAGAAAAATCGAATATCGATAGATTTATCGAAACTTTCAAATTTAAACTTTGATCTTTGAAGACGAAAAACCCAAATCAAAATATTTTAGAAAACAACGAAATTTTGACTCACTAAAATGTTCAGAAAACTTAAATTTCCAAATTATGATCGATAATTTGAAAAGTAAGTTGTAAAATAATTTTAGATAAAAATTTAAAGTTGAATCTGGAAAGTATAAGAAATTTCAAGGAAAACGAGAAAAGGGGACCAGTTTTTAAGAGAGGAAAGGAAAAAATAATCCTGGAAAAAAAATGACACTAGGGGTGTCAATTGTGTCCTTTCAGCTGGCCATGAAGCTTCCATTGCGAATACGCCACTAATTAATCGTATATCATGCACAGCAGCTGCACACCCATTTAATTTGTTCAGTCGCGTTATTCGAATGACACACGTAACACAATCAAAATAAAATATTTTCAAAATGAAGTAAGTGGCTTGGGGAAAATCCCATCGGAACCCCATTTGTACCGATTCTTGGGAGATCGGAAAATTGTAGATTACGAAGCAAAACATCTCGTCAGTCAATAAAATACCGGTGACCACGCTGAATCGACCAAATTTCACATCGACATAAGCGAGATGTTCTAATTTCATTTTCATAAGTAAATATAAGATAAGATATCTTATCGTCGAGCTGCTATGGTATACCATCGTTTGTATGAATATCAACTCTAATGATTGATATCTATTGTAAGGGGCCAAAAATGAGTGCATTTTATTACGTATTAATTGCGGCGACCTTATTCCCTTCTAGGTAAGTTTTTAACAGCACTATTGAAATTCATTTACTAGATCTTAATAGAAAAAAAATCTTTAGGGGAGTAGCGCTATTAAGTTATTTGCATTTACAATTTTGTCTTTTGAAATCGTTGCTCAGTGATACATAAATTATTCAAATAAAGAATTGGACGTAACATAATATACTCTTATATTATATATTTTTTCAAATGTACATTTATTAAAAGTATTAATCACGATCGATTTCAGTTTTAGTCATCGCGCTCCTCCTGCACCGGATTTAGAAACATCTAATGGAATCGTAAGTAGAATTACTTCGATCTTAGTTTATTACCAAACGTAATGTGTTAAGTTTCAAAAGTAAGAACGTATTTAAAAACTTTTTTATCATCCTATGAAAAATGAGAAAAATATGATACATTCTTATTTTCAGGAATCCGTAAAATATGAGTTTGCTAAAAAAGTGGACCAATTGGGAAGAAAAAATGCACAAAGCGAGATCAGAGAAGTAAGTAAACACACGTACGTGTGGATAAAATACGCTTTTCAAAAACTTTTCATTTTGTATTAAAAATTTTGTAATCGTCTATAATTATTTGTCGAATATGAAGATAAACCAAATGATATTCATACCGATTAATAATATTTTTCTGTAATTAGGATGTAGTCCCATATAAATTTAGTGAATTATTATTACTATTAAAAACTATAACTCAATTCCAGGACGGCGATATATGGAGCGAAGAAGAGTCAAATGTTAAAGTGGTACATTTCGACACAATAAATAAGGAAACTTTGACCAAGATATGCGAACAATTCCAAATTAAAGTGCATATTATCGAAGAAGACAAAACCATTAACTGCGCATTCGTGGAAGATTTTATTGAAAACGAACCAGTAAAACAAAAAAGTTTAAATATTTTTGAACAAGGTGAAAATAAATATTAATTTAATCGATTATCTTAACGAACATGTTTTACTCTAGCAGAAGACAAAGCAAATGTAAGCAAAAGGGAAGCGACATTTTCAAATGACGGTATGCAGTACTTTTACGTCTTTAATTGTTCTAATTTTCTAAACAAACCTTTTCTAGATATCGAAGGATCCGGAGATGACGTCATACCAAATGAGAATACATTAAAAAATGAAAAAGTTCAATTCGACGATGCAACTGCAAAAACAACAGAAATAGATTCGACGACAACAGAATTAACCCAAAAAATAAAAACGGTTTATAAAGAAACAACAGAGATAAAAAAAGCATCGACTGTTGCGTACTCGATCACGAGTGAAATATTATCAACAACTGAACTACAACAAAACGAAACAACTGTCAAATCGACTGAAAGTACAACAGAGAAACAACTTCAAAAAACTCCCATTCCGCCCTTTTTAGTACCGTCGATACTGCGAGAAGATGAATCGAAAGATATGATATCTTCGGGGAAAAAACGAGCTCGACTGGGAGACTTCTTTACGCCAAAGACACATCTCAAAATCGCACCTCCATCGACGCCACTCCTAGAGGCAGATCAAAGTAAGTCGATTGACAGACATTTCCGAAAGCAAGCAAAATAGCGAGATTTTTTTTAGATGTCGAAATAGCAGCGGGCGAAGCCAAAGAAGGTGTTCAGAAGGGATCGACGAACGAAAACAAAGTACTTTTGTTTTTATTTCTCGGCGTCGCTGCGGTGGGGGCTTTGGCGTTCGCCTATAATTATATAAAAAAACGAAAAGCGAAGCACGATGAAGAACAAGGACCGATTGAAAGAGAAATGAAGGAATTGAATTCGAGAGAGAAGGAAGCGCGCCCGCTTATGTTCGTGGCGGAAGAAGAAAAAGAAAATGGCAATGTCAAACGGTTCGAAGATGAAGTAAATGCCGCCGAAGTGAAACAAAATTGCGATACCAACGCCGAAGATGCGGTACAATCTTTTCATATACCTTCCGTCAAAGTTTAGAGTGAATTTAGGAAGCGTCGCTTTACAATTAAATTTCACTCTGAGTATTATTATGTAAGATAGAACTTTAGGTAAGATAAAATAATAAATGATGATGTCTAAATACCCATTTTTTTTTATTCACACTTCATAAATATATTACTTTTTCCCTTATAATGAAACATTACTAAGTCACCTGAAATTATTTGCGTCGCATATAACGTTTTTATTTTTTTTTGGAAATATTTTTTTTTCCTCAAAAGCTCAAAGTGCAAATATTAAGTTTTCAATGTTTTTCCAATATTTCAATTTCAAATTCGAAATTCTAGTACATTTCATAATTAATTTTGGATAATGTTTTTTCACAAAAATTTCAACTTAGTCGAAATATTCTGGAGCTTATTTTAAATTTATTCATTGTAATCAAATTAAAAAAAAATAAAATCTAAAATAATATTTAAGAATTTTCAATTTCATTACATAATTTCTGAAATATTCCAAGAAACAGTATAGGTATAGACATAGAAATGAAAATATATTTTCACAATAAGGCACTCTACAGCGTTTATACACAGAAAATCTAGAACCATTTTAAACATATCTGATTCTTTGAGATTATTTTTTTCTTGTAATTGTGATTATCCTCCTTATGAGAGCAGGTACAGAATACTCACCATACTCTCCATATGAATTGATTAAAATTAAAAAATAACAATTATGTATCACAAGCGAAATCTGAATGACTATTTTAATAAATTTTACAGGAGACAACACTTTGAGGACTCTTGCACGCAACATATATGATAAATGTTACATCTTAGGATTTTATCAAATTTTTTTTAGGTACATATTTGAAATGTTTTGATACTTACATGTATTTCCAAAAATTTATGTAAATTTATTTTAGAGCACAACACTTTTGTTACAAAAAAACAAATCTATGTCTAAAATTTAAATTCTTATTAAATTGAAAATATTCGACCTCAAATAGCACCTTAAAAAAGTTCATTTGCAAGGAATGTTGTTACAGAAGTAGCGACTAGCGACAAACTTCTTTGTAGACTTTTAATCTCTGCAAGATGTTATATTCGATTGTTATACCATAAATCACCAGAAAAAATGGTTATTTATTGTTTCAAGATCAAATGCTTACCTCCATAACAAGATACACATTGTGAGTGGATTCTTTGCAATCAAGTAGTGCCACGACATTTTCATGATGCAATTCGGTGAGCTCCTACAAGTAAATAATAATAAAAAAAAATCCAAAAATCCAAACTACATATCTTAAAATAACAACACAGTTTCAGAAACTGATGTAAATATGTGACAGATCAACTTACTTTAAGAATCTTAATCTCTTTTCCTAAAAGATTTTGGGATTTGGCCAAACTCTTCTTCGTTATACTCTTTATAGCAACCGTTAAAGATGGATTCTGTTAATAATAACGATGTCGTTAACTTTAGCGACTAAAACAATAATATTGCACTGACCTTCTTGTGTCGTCCTTTAAAAACTACAGCAAAAGCACCGTGACCTATCAAATCCTTGGAGTGATATTCGTAATCACCCACCGTTTCCATCTTGTACACAAATTTAAAATATTAATTAAAATTGTTAAATTAGGAATATTCCTTTACGAAAACAACGAAGGTAACACTTTGGGTACATTAAAATGTGTGCACTTAAAATTCTACATCTTTTCTACTATAGTTTAACACATAATTTTTATAACAGATAAAGCAACTTTTCACACTTGCACCTCATGTAAAATTGTGAAATTCCAAACATACGTAGCTACTCTTATCCGTCATTCGCCATTATTCCAAAATATTAATATCGATTATCTTTCTCTTTCTCAGCTTCTGTCATTCGTCCGTCAAAGTCAATCGATGATGTTATGCAGTGCCCTCTATTTAATTGCTATTATATCAAATTAACGTGATTACAGAGGTCTACTTATCTGATGGCGTAGTTCAAATAACCTTTCTCTATGGTTCAAATACTGAATAATGACTTTGAATTTATACATTAGGAAATTGGTGAAAATTTGAAAATTTCGAAAATTTAGAGGCTGATATCTCGTAAACGAATAGTCATCGCTTAGTTTAGTTTTCTCATTCCGATTCCATATCCCGAGGTTTCTATGAAAATGTTATAAAACCACTTTTGCAATATGGACATTTTCGCATGTTTTGGAAGAAGAGGGTACCCTTTGAACTTCTTTCCTAGCTTTACACTCTCCTATTTTCCAAACCAAAGGGTGTAGCTTAATTTGATTTTCAGATTCTGAATCTATACGTGTCAAAACCCATAGAATAGGGTAGTTTTAAATCCTAAGTAAAGACTGGAATTTCCACATTAGGAAATTTAAAGGCTTATATGTATCTTGTAAACGAATAGTCATTGCTCAACTTGGTTTTCAGATTCCTATTCTACGTCCTGGAAACTTTATAAAAATGTAATAAACCTACTTTCGAAAAATTGAAATTTTTGCATGTTTTGGAAGGAGCGAAACCTTTTGAACTTTTTCGATTACTTTAAAATCTTGTATCTTACAAACCAAAAGTCGTAGCTCACTTTGGTTTTCAAAATCCGATTCTACCTGTCAAAATCTCTACGGCAGGATACCTTCAAACCCTAAATAATGACTTTTGAATTTTGATCTTAGAATACTTGGTGAAAATTTGGAAATTTCGAAATTTTAAAGCCTTGTATCTCGTAAACGGATAGTCATAGCGCCATTTGGTTTTCAGAATCTGATTATACGTCCCAAAAACTTTATGTAAAGGCCATAAACTCACTATTAAATAATGGAAATTTTTTCAAGTTCTGATAGTCCCTTTGAAGGTTTTTCGTAATTTTAAACTCTTATATCTTCTAAACCAAAAGTCGTAGCTCTATTTGGTTTTCAGATTCGTAACTTTAGAGGTTTGTACCTCGCGAACGGATAGTCGTAGCTCAATTTGGTTTTGAAATTTCTATTCTACGTCCCGTAAAATCTATGAAAATGTAACCTTAATCTTACCCTTTACCTTTACCTTTACCTTTACCTTTACCTTTACCTTTACCTTTACCTTTACCTTTACCTTTACCTTTACCTTTACCTTTACCTTTACCTTTACCTTTACCTTCACCTTCACATTTACCTTTACCTTTACCTTTACCTTCACCTTTACCTTTATTTCTACCTTTACTTTTACCTTTATCTTTACCTTTACTTTTACCTTTACCTTAAAGGTAATTAGGCACATTTTACATTTATTTCATTTAAATCTTGACAGCTGCGGCCGGAAGAGACAAGGGAAATAGCGAAGATCCAAATTTATACACTTTGGGGACTTTTATTGCTAAAAATAATAATCGAAGGCCAATATCAAAGTCAAATTCGGTAGCAGCATCTCAAAGTTGACTAAATAAGGCACATTTTACATCTATTTCCTTTAAATCTTGACAGCCACGGTCGGGAGAGACATGGAAAAATTCGAGATTCCCAATTTATACACTTTGGGGACTTCTATCGTAAAAACGAATAATCGAAAGCCAATATAAAATACAAATTCGGTAGCAGCATCTCAAAATTGACTGAAACAGACACATTTAACATTTATTTCATTTAAATCTTGACAGCTACAGTCGGGAGAGACATGGGAGAAAGCGAAAATCCAAATTTATACACTTTGGGGTCTTTTATCGCTAAAACGAATAATCGAAGGCCAATATAAAAGCCAAATTCGGTAGCAGCATCTCAAAATTGACTCACATAGACACATTTAACATTTATTTCGTTTAAATCTTGACAACTACGTTCGGGAGAGACATTGAAAATTGCGAAGATCCAAATTTATACACTTTGGGGACTTCTATCGTAAAAACGAATAATCGAAGGCCAATATAAAATCCAAATTTGGTAGCAGCATCTTAAAGTAGACTAAATTAGGCACATTTTACATTTGTTTCATTTAAATCTTGACAGCTACGGTCGGAAGAGACATTTGAAAAAGCGAAGATCCAAATTTATACACTTTGGGGACTTCTATCGCTAAAACGAATAATCGAAGGCCAATATGAAAGCCCAAATCGGTAGCGGCATCTCAAAATTAACTAAAATAGACACATTTTACATTTATTTTATTTAAATCTTGACAGCTACGGTCGGGAGAGACATGAAAAAATGCGAAAGTCCAAATTTATACACTTTGGGGACTTCTATCGTAAAAACGAATAACCTAAGGCCAATATAAAATCCAAATTCGGGAGCAGCATCTCAAAGTTGCCTAAATTAGGCACATCTTACAATTGTTTCATTTAAGTCTTGACAGCTACGGTCGGGAGAGACATGGGAAAATGCGAAGATCCAAATTTATGCACTTTAGAGACTTCTTCGTAAACACGAATAATTGAAAGCCAACATAAAAGCCAAATTCGGTAGCAGCATCTCAAAGTTGACTAAATTAGACACATTTTACATTTATTTTATTTAAATCTTGACAGCTACGGTCGGGAGAGACATGGAAAAAGGTGAAGATCCAAATTTATACACTTTGGGGACTTCTATCGCTAAAACGAATAATCGAAGGCCAATATAAAAGCCCAATTCAGAAGCAGCATCTTAAAATTGAATAAATTAGACACGCTTTACATTTATTTCATTCAAATCTCGACAGCTACAGTCGGGAGAGTGATGGGAAAAAGTGAAGATTCAAATTTATACATTTTGGGGACTTCTGTCGCTAAAACGAACAATCGAAGGCCAATATAAAAGCCCAATTCAGTAGCAAAATCTCAAAATTAATAGAAATTAATAGAAATCAAATAAATTTTACATCTATTTCATTTAAATCTTGACAGCTCCGGTCAAAAGAGAGATGGGAATATGCGAAGATCCAAACTTATATACTATGGGGACTTCTATCATTAAAACAAATAAACGAAGGCCAATATAAAGGCCAAATCTGGTAGCAGCCTCTCAAAATTGACTAGGCACATTAAATATTTATTTCATTTAAATCTTGAGAGTTACGGTCGGGAGAGACAAATTTATACATTTTGGGGATTTCTATCGCTAAAACCAATAATCGCAGGCCAATATAAAAGCCATATTCAGTAGCAGCGTCTCAAAGTTGACCAAATTGGGCACATTTTACATTTATTTCATTTAAATCTTGACAGCTACGAGCGGGGGAGACAAGGAAAAAAGCGAAGATCCAAATTTATACATTTTGGAGATTTCTATCGTTAAAACAAATAATCGAAGGCCAATACAAAAGCCAAATTCGGTAGCAGCATCTTAAAGTTGACTAAAATAGAAACATATTATTTCTATTTCATTTAAATCTTAACAGTTACGGTCGGGAGAGACATGGGAAAAAGTGAAGATCCAAAATTATACCCATTGGGAACTTCTATCGTTAAAACGAATAATCGAAGGCCAATTCAAAACTCAAATTAGGCAGCAGCATCTCAAAGTTGACTAAAATAGAAACCTTTTATATCTATTTCATTTAAATCTTGACAGCCACGGTCAAGAGAGGCACGGAAAAATGCGAAGTTCCAAATTAATACACTTTGGGGACTTCTATCGTTAAAACGAATAATCGAAGGCCAGTTCAAAAGCCAAATTCGGTAGCAGCTTCTCAAAATTGACTAAAATAGAGACATTTTAAATCTATTTCAGATGTTTGATAATGTAAATTATATTGATAAAGTTAAAATTTGTAGTTTCCGTATCACTAATATTTCACTCTAAACGATTTAAAATTGTTTCATGACTGTCTCACTAGTTGTTTGCTACCCGGTAGACCATCAGAGGCCCATCTTTCATTGTAGTTTAAGTGGTTAATTTACAGGCGAAGGGGATTGCCCTTGAGCGAGGTGAATAACACGGGCTCTTCTTCTCCTTTTTATGGGTGACACCGTGGGAAGGCACCCCTAGACACGCTTACCCGCACTAATTTGTGCCGAATGAAATTTAGAAAGTTTTGCTTTAATAAATTGTCATTTTGATATTATTGTTGTAAAATTGAATTTAAAGTTTTGATATTTTTGATAATTTAATTTAATTTAATTAATTTGGTAATGAATTGAGTGCCGCACTTTCTTCTACAAAAGAAATTTTTTATCTATAAGTGTAATAATAGTTTTGGGTATAAATTTAAAATAATTTTAGTAGAAACGTTTACCTGATGATTATAATTATCCTTTTAACGATTACTGATGTATTGAAATTATATCAATGTGATTTGAAATTTGTACTTTACATATTTACGGTATTTTTCGTATAGTTTTATTAACATATGTTTTGAATTCGTCCTTTGAAATATTTTCTTTTATTTTATCTACGAATTAGCTTTCTTTCCTGTCTAAATTGTGAGGATATAAACATAGTTTTCTGTCACCACTCTCAACCATTTATGTAATACTTCTACTTCTGGCGTGTTGTGTATAATCGCCACTACAAAATGCTTTGTCAAAAAGGTAAGATGAAAGTATATGTCGTACTCTTTCAAGGACAAGCATTCATTCATATATAGCGGGAGCAGATGACAAGATGGGCGCGAACACTAATAAATGAATGACAACAATGATAACTGACGAGAAGCGGCATTGGTTAATATATATAGAGAGAGAGAGAGAGGCAACGAGACCCGCTGCTACAGGGAAAACTTCTGTCGGTCAACTACGCCATCTAGGAGTGAGTTGTCTACCTTCCGTCTCGGCATATTTTGGTGATTTTTCTACGTCTTCGTTAGGTAAATTGCGTGATTTGAAATCACCTGGCGTTTAGGTATTCTTTAACTGTCGTGCCCCGCAGTTACCGATTTTTATTCAATTTAAACGGAATCTTGGACTTAGAATAATTTTCACTCTCGAGTTCCGGACTTATAAATTATTATAAAGTTTTTCACTCATTATATTGTCACATCGGTCCAAACGAGGGGTCCTCCCAGGGGTGTACGACTCCCAGCCTGTAATAAGAAGAGGCTCTTGCTCTTTCCCCAATGCTAGCCGGCGATAGTGAAGGAAGTTATTTCATGCACTGGTAGTGGCACTTAGAAGAAGGTCTCGTAAATCATAAATACTAAGCCACGATTCGTTCACTGGGGAAAAATTCCGTAATAGTATGTTTGATAACGCTTGTATTATTTACAATATCCCACCAATGTCTTATAATTTTATAATTTTAAACTCTTATATCTTCCAAACCAAAAGTCATAGCTCAATTTGGTCAGATTCGTAATCTACGGAACAAAATCTAACTAATAGGGTACTCTTAAATCCTAAACAATAACTTTTAAATTTTGACCTTGGAAAAATTAAAAATTTCGAAACTTTCGAGGCTCCTATCTTGCGAACGGATAGTCGTAGCTGAATTTGGTTTGCAAACAATAACTTTTAAATTTTGACCTTAGACAAATTAAAAATTTCGAAATTTTCAAGGTTCGTATCTTGCGAACGGATAGTCGTAGCTCAATTTCGTTTGCAAATTCCTCTTCTACGCCCCGAAAGCTCTATGAAAATGCAATAAATTCACTCGCGAAAGATGCAAATTTTTTCATGTTTTGAACTTTTTTCGTAATTTTAAACTTTCATATCTTCCATACCAAAAATCGTAGCTCAATTTAGTTTTCGGATTCGTAAGCTACGGGGCAAAATATAACCGATGGGGCACCTTTAAATCCTAAATAATACCTTTTGAATGTTGACCTTGGAAAATTTCGAAATTTTCGATGTTTGTATCTCGCAAACGCATAGCCGTAGCTATATTTGGTTTTAAAATTTCTATTCTACGTCACGAAAAGTCTATGAAGATGCCATAAACTCACGGTCAGTTTAGGGTACGTTAGGTTATTTTAGGGTTTGGGTCAGGGTCGGGGTCGGGATCGGGTTTGGGATCGGGATCGGGTTCGGGTTAGGGATCGAGATCGGGTTTGGGATTGAAAACGGGATCGAAATCCCGGGGTCCGGGGATCGAGGACCAGGGTGCAGGGGCCGGGGTGCGGGTAACGGAGCCCGGGATCCGGGGTCTGGGGTCCGAGGTCCTAGGACTAGGGTCCGGGGCCGAAGACCGGAGTCCGGGGTCCGGGGTTCGGGATCCGGGGTCCGGGGAACGTGGTCCGGGGACCGATGTCCGGGCACCGAAGAACGGGTCCGGGGACAGGGATCCGGAGTCGCGGGACCGGGGTGCGAGGTCCGGAATCTGAGGTCCGGGTACCAAAGTCCGGGGACCGGGGTTCGGAGTGCTGGGACCGGGGTGCGGGGTCCGACGTCCGAGGTCCGGGGACCGGGCTCCAGGGTCCGGGGACCGGGGTCCGGGATCCAGGGTCCGGGGACCGGGTTCCAAGGTCTGGGGTTCGGGGATCGTGTTTCGGGGTCCGGGGGGCGTGATCTGGGGACCGTGGTCCAGGGACCGGAGTCCAAGGACTGTGGTCCGGGGTGCGGGGACCGGGGTGCAGAAACCGGGGTTCAGGGTCCGGGGTCCGGGCCCAAGGATCTGGGTGCGGGGACCGGACGTACATCCGAACATCATACATACATCGTACGTACATCATACGTGCGCTATACGTACACCATACGTACATAATACGTACATCATACGTACATCATACGAACGTACGTACATCTTACGTGCATCATATGTACATCGTACGTACATCATACATACGTTTCTTTCGAAACGTAGACCTTTTTGTTCAAAATTACATAACGTACATCATACGTTAATCATACGTTAATCATACGTACACCATATATAAATCGTACATCGTACGTACATCATACGTACGTCATACATACCTACGTGCATCATGCGTACATCATACGTACCTCATACCTACGTACGTACATCATACGTACATCATGCGTACATCATACCTACGTACGTACATCATATGTACGTACGTAAATCATACGTACATCATACGTACGTCATACGTACACCATGCGTACATCATACGTACACCATGCGTACATCATACGTACACCATAAGTACATTATACGTACATCATACGTACGCCATACGTACGCCATATATACGCCATACGTACATCATTCGTACATCGTACGTACATCATACGTACATCATACGTACACCATACGTACGCCATACGTACATCATACGTACACCATTCGCACGCCATACGTACACGGTACACAATACTTACATCTTACGTGCGTACACTATAAGTATATCGTACGTACATCATACGTAGGTCATACGTACACCATACGTAATCTATGTATAAAGTCATCATCATACGTACATCATATCGTACCTATACCATACGTACATCGTACGTACATCATACTTACGTCATACGTACATCATTCGTACATCGTACGTACATCATACGTACATCATACCTACGTCATACGTACACCATACGTACATCGTACGTACATCATACGTACATCATACGTAAACCATACGTACATTATACGTACATCATACGTACGCCATACGTATACCATACGTACATCATTCGTACATCGTACGTACATCATACGTATATCATACGTACACCATACGTACCATATGGTCCGGGTAACAGGGTCCGGTGTCCGGGGTTTGGGCAACGTGGTCCCGAGACCGCAAACCAAGGTCTAGGGACCGAAGTTCGGGGACCGTGGTTCGGGGGCCGGGAACTGGGGTCCCAGGGCCGCTGACCACGGTGCAGGGACCAGGGTGCGGAAATCGGCACTCGGGCTTCGGAGACCAGGGTGCGGAAACCGGGGTGCGGACCCCGGATCTTGGATCTCGAACTTCGGT
>CM053328.1:44173403-44211467 GCA_028583605.1 Dastarcus helophoroides
AAACACTTTACGAAAGACTGCAAGCGGCCGAGGGACAAACCGGCCAAGTGCGCCAATTGCAAAGGAGACCATGTAGCGAGCTACAGAGGATGCCCTGCCTTTCCAGCGCCAAGGAAGCAAAAGGCCACTCAGGAGAAGATTCCAACTTCAAAAGCCAAACCGACAGTAAAGGCATCAACAACAGTTAAACCTCCAAAGGGCTGTGCCGAAACCGGTCGGAACCTCCAACCCAAAGGAAAGTGGAAACACTTATGCCTCAGTTGCAGGTGGGCGCGAAGAAGATCCCAAAAAGACTTCGGAAACGACAAATCAAGTCGTATTGGACTTGATTAGGGCCCGTCTCTGAAGCCTGGGAACAGCCAAGAGGCCATCGTAAGCATCATGATGATGCCTTCCCAAGATAATCTCTTTGAAACAGTAATGGAGAGACGCCAGGAAAGGAGAGTTAACGAAGGAAACCCTGCTCGTCACCAGCATCTCAAGGCAGTTTTCTGGAACTGCAAACGGACTCCAAGGCAACAGGAAACGAACTCGAAGTTTCGCAAAGGAAAACGACCTGGACGTACTGATGCTGAGCGAAACCAGGATGACGTTCAGATCTAAGGATCCCAAAATCCGAGGATATGTTCTTCACCGCAGAGACAGACCAACTGGCCCAGGAGGAGGTACAGCTATCTATGTAAGTAGAAAGCTAACACATTTTGCTGCAGGCACCCCGGAGTTGGAAAAGCTGGAAGGAATTGGAGTAACAAGTCAAATGGCGCAGGGACCTCTGACGCTGGTGTCTTGTTACTCCATAACCAACGCCCTCACAGAGACAGATTTGGCACGCATCTTCGAAATAAACAATAACAATGTTATTGTGGCCGGAGACCTTAATGCCAAAAACGTCGAGTGGGACAGCAGAGTCAACAACAAAAACGGGAGGACACTTCAAAGGTTCACAGCACAGAAACGGAATCGATGTAATGGCTCCAGAAGAACCAACCCATCATCACCACGCCACAGGAATTCCAGATGTCCTGGACGTTGCACTGATGAAGGATGTTCGATGCACTGTTGAGTTAACATCAGTTAGTGAGCTCAGTTCAGACCACAACCCAGTGATGATGACCATCGGAAATGATCGTGGACCCAAGCCTCCAGACAACTGCAAGAAAAACAAACTGGACACAGTTCAGGGAGTATCTAGCAGAAAACCTGGAAGAGCCTGGGGAGATCAATACAAACGATGACATCAACGCAGCGGTGGAAAGACTGGAAATCACCATAACAGATTCAATTCTGGCAGCGACCAAAACTTTCCGGCGTATAGAAGGAAGGGAACCACTGCCAAATCACTTTGTGGAGCTGATTAGAAGGAAAAATCGTGCCAGGAAGAGAGCAAGACGGACCAATCTGCAAGCAGATAAGGCGGAAGTCAACAGGCTCATCCACGAGCTCAGGTATGAACTCAGAGAGCACAAAAATTCTAAGTTTCAGGAACACCTAAGAAGTTGCAACCTCGAAACTCCATCAGATCTCTGGCGCACAGCCAAAGCTCTAAGAGGAGTTAGGAAACCTTTCCCTCCGATACACGGACCTCAAGGAATGGCTTAGTCAGATCAAGAAAAGGCCGCAGCTTTTGCTGAGACCTTTGAACGACACTGTCAGGCCACACTTGAAGAAGTGGACTTAGACTTTGTAGATCAGGTGGAAGAAGAGGTGCAAATTCTTCAGGAGGAAGTGCCAGAAGAAGACGACGTCATCCAACCAACTAAAGAGGAGGAAATCCAAAGCTTACTGCGCAAGCTAAAGTCTCCAGGTCCAGATGGCATTCCAAACCAAGCTCTGAAGTCTCTTCCGGACCAAGCTGTCAAATACTTTGGAGCAATAGTCAATTCTATGTTTAAATTCCGGTATTTTCCAACAAGATGGAAAACTGCAAACGTTATCTTCATTCCTAAGCCAGGTAAGGATGGGAAATTTTCCCAAAATTACAGGCCAATCAGCCTCTTATCCAATTTGGGTAAGGTGGCGGAAAGGATTTTAAGAAAACGTCTGCAGAATATCATCAGCGATCGCGAAATAATTCCAAAGGAACAATTTGGGTTCCAACCGATGCACTCTACCTCAGACCAACTGCTGAGAGTGGTTGAAACAATCACTCAACGCATGAACTGGAACCAGGTAGTGGGAGCTATTTTCTTCGATATCTCCAAGGCATTTGACACAGTTTGGCACCAAGGATTGGTCTACAAGATGCACCAGTTTGGAATACCTCTAACAATGGTTCAAATGGTAAGCTCGTTCCTGGACCAGCGCTCTTTCAGAGCAAAGGTGGGACAGGAACTAGCAAACCAGTTTAGGTTACAGTATGGAGTGCCTCAAGGTTCTGCCTTGTCACCTCTGCTGTATTCTCTGTTCACAGCAGACATTCCGAGAACCAATCCAACAACCGACAACACCTTATTGGCAACTTACGCAGATGACACAGCTTTAGTGGCGTACTCTTTCAGCCCAGAGGTGGTCACCAGACGACTTCAGGAGGCAACAGACAGTCTACTAGATTACTTCGGCCAATGGAGAATCCAAGTCAACGCAGACAAGACCCAAGCAGTCTTTTTCACTTGAAAAAGACTCCAACCATATGGACATGTAAATGTTTATGGGCAAAACGTCGACTGGAGACTTCAGGCAAAGTATCTAGGTGTCATTTTAGACAAAAGACTAACTTTCCAGGCACACATCAATTATGCAGTTTCCAAAGCCAAAATGCTGAAGGGACTGCTGCAAGCGATGATTGGTAGAAATAGTAACCTGTCCATTGGACTTAAAGTGTTACTATACAAATCAATCATAAGACCAGCGATGACCTACGCATCTGTAGCTTGGTCACAGGCGACGGATAATCAGATGAAGAAACTCCAGGTGTTCCAGAACGTCTTTCTAAGACAAGCCATGGACGCTCCATGGTTTGTAAGAAACAATCAGCTCCACAGAGAAGCTGAACTACCTTTGGTAAGAGAATTTCTTAGGGAAATTAATTCCAGGGCGATTGTGAGAGCGGAAACGCATCCCAACGAACTAGTTCGACAGGCAGTGGATTACGATCCAGACATCCCAACCAGGATTAGGAGACCAAGGATGGTCCTCTAGGCTGAGACTTTCATCGTAAAAAATCTTTCTGTTTTGTTTGTTCTTATGTTTCAGGCAAAACAGCTTACAATAATGCTCCAGCACTATTGTACTGTTCCGACGGAGGGATTGGGGGCCAAGGGCCCGGCCCGAAGAAGTAGGGGTTTTTAGTCGGTACCCGTAGTTTGAGCGGAAGTCCGACACTATCTGGGTTACCTTCCCAGATGTGCGTAAAGCATTTTCCACTACTTTAACAAAAAAAAAAAAAATGCTCGAGGTAGGCGGCTGAAGTTCAGTGCTGGCCTAACTGTCTTCCTCGTATGGCGTACGGCCCTAGCAATGGCAGTCCATATCTATGATCTCTCAGAGCGCTAGTGCGCTGCAAAGGGAGCTATTATTATATTATATGAATATTTAAAAAAATCGAAGTCAAATTCTTTGAAAAAAACGGCGAAATTTAAAAAAAAATTGAGAAATAAAATAACCATTTCCAAAAATATTTTTCTCCAAATTGTTACTTTTTTTAATATTTACATTTCACTCAAGAAGCTGAATTTACCAGAATCTCGTTCTTGCAACTTCTCAAATATTTTCCTTAACATTTTTACTTTTTTATGAACATTCCGATCCAATGCAGAAAAAAAAACGAATTTGGGAAAGCCAAAATTTCAGTGGCAAATCAATTTTAAGGAAAAAAATGGACTTTTCTAGAAACATAAAACATTGTATTTTGATAGTCAAAATTTCGAAAATGGGGAGCAATTTGACATACAGATTACAATTTCGGAAAAGTTAAATTTAAGAAACTGTTAAAAAAACTAACATTAGGGAAAATGTCGTAATTTGAAAAAAAGATTATTCTTGAACGAGAAGCCCAAAAAGTAGAATTTTTAGAATATAGTCGAAAATTCGAAAACGGTCAAAATTACCAAAACTTGAATTTTTTAAAAAAGGCGGAATTTTCAAATATTTTGAAAAATAAAATCACAATTTCCAAAAATAGTGTTCTCCAAATTGTAACTTTTTTTTAATATTTACATTTCACTTCATTTATAAGAATCTCGTTCTTGCAATTTCTCAAATATTTTCCTCAACATTTTTACTTTTTTATAAATGATCTAATATGGAAAAAAAAACGAATTTGAGAAAGTCAAAATTTCAGCGACAAATCAATTTTGAGGAAAAAAAATGGACCTTTCTAGAAACATCAAACGTTGCCTTTTGACCGTCAAAATTTCGAAAATGAGCAGAAATTTGACATACAGGTTACAATTTCCGGAAAGTTAAATTTAAGAAACTGTTAAAAAAACTAACATTAAAGAAAGTCATCATTTGAAAAAAAGAGAACGAGAACGAGAAGCCCAAAAGCCCATTTCTAGAATAAATTCGAAAATTCGAAAAAGATAAGGCAAATTTTAGGAAATAAGACTATTTTGAACAGAAAAAGTCAAAGAGAATTTTAAGCAAAATGTTAAAGTTACCAGAAATATTAAATATCGATTTTTGAAATAAATACCACAAGTAAAAGTTCGAAAAAAAGGCAAACTTTAAATACGTCAAAAAACCAGTCAAAATTACTGGAAAATCAGTTCCTAGAAGGTAGAAATTTTCAAAAAAAGCCCAGCGATGAGAAAAATAATGAATTTTCAAAATTAGTCCAAATTTCGTGAAAACGATTGAAATACTGAGAAAAAAATTGGCATTTTCAAGAGAAGGTCAAATTAAAAAAATAATAAAATTCTGCGAATAATCTCTTCAAAAAGAGGCAAAGCGAACAAAATCTAAATTCTATAAAAATACGAATTTTGAAAAAATAGTCGAAATTTCGAAAAATTTCGACGACGAAAACCAAATTTCGAGAAAAATGGAAACTACACATTAAGTCATATTTTGAGAAAATGGTCTCTTGGGAAAAACGTGAGATTTCTTCAAAAATAAAGGATCAAATTTTGTGCTAAGTTAAAATTTCGAAAACTGAGAGATTTTGAGAAAAATATCGAATTTTCGAGAAAAAAGCGCTATCCGAGGTAAAAAAACCTGAAGTTTTCAAACCCCAAAATAATTTTAAAATTAAAATCGGAATTTCGAGAAATTTTAAGAAAAATATCGAATTTTCGAGAAAAGTGTAATGTTAGTAAACATTCGAAATTTCCTAGAGAGGATCAAATTTTGTCGAAATTTCAAAAAAGGCAAACTTTGAGAAAAAGTCAAAATTTGAAAAGTTAAAATTAAAAAGAAAGTCGAAAATTTTCAGCTGAATATTTATTTTCTAATGACTGCCTAAGCCAAGAGGGACAAGATCCCCACCCTGCCCCGCCTTGATTTTAGAAAATGCCCAATATTGAGATAAACGTGGAAATTTTAAGGAACAAAGAACTTCCAGAAAGTTGCATTTAAAAAAAACGAATTTTCAAATAACTTTTTGAATGATTGTCTTTTTGCAAAAATTTAAAGTTTCCAACAAATATTTTTCTAAATTTCGGGATAAACATTCTCAAAATTTTTATTTTTTTTATTAAAAGATCGTCCAAATTTCGAGGAAAAGTCAAATTTTGATAAACAAATCGAAATATGCAGAAAGGTGAATTTTAAAAAATTGAAATTTTCAGAAAATCGAATTTTAAGAAATGGCAAAATTTCGAGAAAAGAATTTTGAAATACAAATTCGAATTTTTGAGAAAGTCAAATTTGGATAAAGGGAGTCAAATTTTGGGAATAAATTCAGAATAAAAATGTAGAAAAAGATAAATTTTAAGAAAAAAAGTCGGAAATTCTGGAAAATATCGAAATTTCAAGGAAAGGGCAAATTTTAAGAATGCAGCAATACCAATACCCCGAGATACCAGGATACCAAGATCCCGAGATACCAGGATATCAAGATCCCGAGATAACAGGATCCTGAAGTACCGCGATCTCGCAGGATTTTTGCGGAACTAGTCCCGCATATTCTGCAGAAATCTCACCTATTTCTTAATACTTCAAATATGACTTTAAAGTTAAAAAGAATACCTATTTTTTTGAAATTTGTCATTTCCACATTTTCAATTTTTTGAAAGGCTGTATTTTGATTTTTTTTAAGGACTAGATTCAAAAGAAAATTTCTTCTACAACATTTAAGTTGTCCCTAAAATTTCGACCTAAAATGTGGTGTTAAAGTATATTCGTAAGTTACACATAACCATTGATTTTTTTTCAAAATATCAAGTTTAAACTTTCACTTTTCATTTTTTTTTTTCGAGAATTTGTATTGTCAGCTTTCCTAAATTTTGTTTTTTAATACGAAATTTTGAACTTCTTCTTTAAAATTACCAGTTTGCGCCTCCAATATTTAGCTTTTTTGATTTAAAACTCAGCACTTTAATATTTTGAAAATTTTTATTTTTCTTCTCTCAACTGAATTTAATTTTGAAAGTTTTCTATAAACTGGAATTTTTTTTCTGGAAATGTTCCTTTTTTTTAAAGTTTTTACTGAATGTAGAATTTTTTTAAGTTTCGGTTTCAATTTCCTCTTTAATTTGTTATCTAAACTCAAATCTTCGACCTCTTACAAATTTTCTTGATTTTTCTCAAAGGTCTACAGTTTTTTCTGGATATTCTAAATTTCAACTTTAAAATTTTCTAAAACATCAATTGTTTATCAAAACGCTGGCTTTTTTCAAAATTCCGAAAGTTTTTTCTGAAAATTGGGAGCCAAAGCTTTGAAGTTCATGCTTATCTGAAGGTTTTTCTGTCAGAAAAGCTGATGATTAATTTCCTTTAACTACATTTCCAATTTAAATGGAAAATTTAGATTTTTCCTTGAGATTTTTAATTTGTCACCAACTTTAATTTCAGTCTTAATTTTTTTAAGATTTTCGATAAATTGAGAATTTTTCTCTATCACTTTCACTCTAAATCTCGAAAAAAATCATTATAAAATTCAACTGTTTTAAAAAATGTAACTTTCTCAAAAAAAGATTGGCTTA
Organism: Dastarcus helophoroides; assembly: GCA_028583605.1. Classification (NCBI taxonomy): domain Eukaryota; kingdom Metazoa; phylum Arthropoda; class Insecta; order Coleoptera; family Bothrideridae; genus Dastarcus; species Dastarcus helophoroides. The sequence goes on from CM053328.1 coordinate 44,180,486, forward strand.
ATGTTAGTTAATATTTTATCTAAAATTTGGAATTTTACGTTTAAACTTCAACCTAAAAGTCGCCATTTTCTTAATTTAAAGTTTAAATTTTTTAAATTTCTGCCTTTTAACAAATTTTTTTCTTCTAATAATGTAGATTTTATTTTCTAAGATTCTGACGTTCTTCCAAATTTAAACTTCGAAAATTCTTACTTTTTTTAGAATTTAATTTTTCTTTAAATTTTGACTTTTCCAAAAATTTCTACTTTTTTGATAACACTTAATGTCTTAAAAAATTCGACTTTATCCGAAAATTTCTAGTTCTTTAAATCGCAACATTTCCTTAAAATAACGAGTTTTTTTGACATTTTGAACTATTTTGCAAAATTTCGAATTTATTCGACCCTTTTTGCTGCTTTTTAAAAATTTTCGTTTTTTTTTAAATTTCGATTTTTTTTTAAAATATTCAATCAAAAATTTTAACTTTTTAAAAAAGTGCCATTTATTTTGTTTTTCACTTTTAATTAATCAAAGTTTTATGTTTTTCAACAGTTTTACTTTTTCACTTTTTATGGAAGTTTAGAATTTTTTGATAATTTTCAGTTTCCTTCAATGTTTAGGCTCTTCGAAAATTTCGCCTGTTTTTTGAAAATTTAAATAAAAATGCTTCGTTTTTTTTTAAATCTCCATATTAAAATTTTTTTATTATTTTTGAAAATCAAATTATTTTTCAAATTTTCAACTTTTGTAATTTTTTGAAATTTTCTTCATTTTATAAAAATACTTGAATTTTTTTGACAAGGTCGACTTTTTACAGCGTCTTTTTAAATTTCTGACATTATTTTCCAAAAGTTTTATCCTTTTTAAATCCTAATTTTTTGTCAAAATTTAGAAATGGTTCGAAATTTTGTCGTTTTTTCAAAATTGTAACCTTTGAAATTTTCACTTTCTTTAAAATCTCGCCTTTATCTAAAAATATAGATTTTTTTTTAATCGACTCTTGTTGCAATTTCGGATTATTTTGCAAGCATTTGTTGCATTTTAAAATTTTTGATTTATTTCGAAAATTTGAACTTTCTTCAAAATGTCGATATTATCAATATGTTGGCTTTTTTTTGAAAATCCTCACTATTTTTTAAAAACTTCAACATTTTTTAATTAAATTTCGTTTTAATATTTGTAATTTTATAATTTTTTTTCAGTCTCAACTAACAAAAATTTCTAAACTTTTGGTAATTTTGACGTGAATCAAAATTTGGGCTTTTCTAAAATTTCGGTTTTTAAGAGACTTTACTGAAAATTCTTCATTTTTTTTAATCTTGACATTTTTTCATAATTTCGAATATTTTTAAATTTCAGACTATTTTTTAAAACCTAAACTTTTTTTCGAAAATTTAGCCAGTTTTTAAAATGTTGGTTTCTTTGGAAGTTTTAACTTTCTACGAAAGCTTCGAAATTTTTCAAAATTTTGACTTTTTTTTTTGGAAATTTTGACTGTTTGGAGAATTTCCACTGTCCTTTGAATTTCGACTTTTTTTTGGATCTTTTCTAAAAATTCAACATTTCAACTAATTCTTTTTTTCAATAAAAGTCGAAACTCCAATTCTAAACTGACAATCAAAAAAAGTCCAAATTCTAAAAAATAATGAAATTATGGCAAATAGTCGAAACTTTTAAAAATAAATGCGGGATGTTCAAAAAATTACAAATTTTTGAAAGTCAAAATGTGGGAATCAAAATGTTCAAAAAATGTTGCTCCTCGCTCCCCATTTTTCCTGAAAATTAGTCCTTTGCTTGATATTTCGACATTTTCTCGAAATTTTAACTTTTTTCTCGAAATCCCCCTTTTTTCACAAAATTTATCTTTTTCTTTTGAGATTTCAAATTTATTCTAAAATTCGACTTATTTTATCAAAATTCCACTTTCATAAAATTTCAAATTTTTATCCTAAAATTCGTCGTTTTTTTTTAATTTTATTCCTCGAAACTCGACTTTTTCTAAAAATGTTGAGATTTTACAATTCCTCTGTAAAAATTTCTTTTTTTCCGAAGATTGGTAGATCTTTTGATAAAAATGCAGCGCTTTAAGAATAATATTTATCTGGAAATTTTGGAAAACATTCTTTGAAAATTTTGAATTTTTGTAAGAAGACAAAAATTTCAAGAAAATTGAAATTGCAACTTGTTTTTCAAAATTTCGAGGTTTCTGACGTCACTAATGGGGCAGTCGTTAAAAAAATTAATATTCAGTCGAGAAAATTCGACTTTTTTCTTGAAATTTCGACTTTTTTTGAAACCTTCCTCAGAAATCGCCCCCTTTTAGGTAAAATTTCAAATTTTTAATAAATTTCGACTTTTTTTTCCAAGCTTTGATCTTTCATTCAAAGTGTCGATCTTTTCCTTAAAATTTTGATTTTTATTTCAAAATCTGTTTGGGTTTTCGAAATTTTAGATTTCTATCTTGAAAATCGTCAGCTTGGCTGTCGAAACGCGTTAGAACAACCTTTGTTGTGTTTTTCAAATCTTTCTTGGTTTCAGGGGACAATTTTTGTACTTCAATTTTTGAAGATAACCAAGGACCAGTCTGTTTCACCAAAATTGAGAAAAATTGTAAACTTCGACTAAAATGTCAAAATTTTATGTTATTTAAAGAATTTGTTAAAATTTAAACTGTAAAAAACAAAATTTCGAGAAACGAGTGAAAATCCCAAACTTAAAAAAGGATATATTTAAATAAATTTTGAAAAAAAAGTCAAAAAGTTTAAATTATTTTCTTAAAACTTGCGACTTTGAAATAGAATTTCTAGAAAAAAAGTCGAATTTACAAGGTTTCTAAAATTTCCAATTTACAAACGTCAATTTTTATTCATTTTTGCTTTTATTTATTTATTTTCTTAAGCTCGAATTTAGAATCCATATTTTCTTAAACTTGAATTTAGGATCCGGAATATGAGATTTAAGTCAAATTCGTGGAAAAAACTTTGAATAAAATTATGTCAGAAATTTAAAAATTTGTCACGGAACTTTGAAATTAAAAAAGACGTTGCTTGAATTTTTTCCAAAGAATTTTTTTTCAACTTTTTTACCTGAAATGTTAGTTTACTTTAAAATTTAAAAAAGAAGATTTTCTTTTGCTATTTTCATTTTCACTTGAAAGTAAAGGCTAAAAATTTAATTTTTCTTTCTAGATTTGCAATTCCAAATAAAAAAAAACAATTTCAGATTTTAATTAGAAACTTTGAAAAAATCGCCAGTGGACGAAATTTGTAAAACTAAATAAGGAAAAGTCTAAATTCTCATAAAAATCATATTCCTTAAAAAAATTCATAATTTTCAAAAACACTCCAAAGTTTTAGGATGTCGAAATAGTGAAAAAAGTTGAGATTTTCAAAAAACTATCGAAGTTTTGAAAAAAGCTAAAATTTTCGAAGAATTCGAAATTTTCAAAGAACTGAAATTTTTTATTATCACACGCATTTTCTCCTGTCGTCAAGGTAAGAACTAAATATCTGCATATAAATACCTATTAATTAATTATGTGAAAAACAATTTCGTTCTTTGCAGATATAATTGGTCGATTTTCGACTACAAGTGATGCTAGTAGAATACATTTCCAATTTAAATGATATAAAATCAATTTTTCTTTTTTTGTTTAAATGTGTCATAGCATTTATTTACCTAAACAATTTATGTTTTTCCAAAGAGTAATATACAAATGTTAATTAGGAGAGAAAAAAATTCTTGTAACATATCAAAACAAAAACTACGAAATATTCAGTAAATGATTGTAAGCGACAAATACTAGACAATTCATTATACTCTCAAACTCTGGTAGAACAAAGGTTTTAATATTGTTTATTATTATTATGATATATCCACCGTGCTTAGATAAAGAAATATGAACTTGGAGCCCAAGATACTTCGTTCGTTGATGACGTATTGGGGAAGGAGCGAAAATTTCTCTGCTCCGTATCACGTCCGTCTCCGTACCCTGCCTGACCATAGTGAGGGCAACCGAAATCCAAGCGCAATTTTTATGCCAACACAGCTCCCCCATTTTACAAATGGTGCCTTTAGTTTTCAACATTTGGTTTTCAAATTTGCAGAATTTATGAAGCAAGGATGTCGAATTCGCGCTTTGGAAGTACTTTTTTCAAATTACGTTTAGTTTCCGACATATTCGGTTCTCAAAACAGGCAAAAAAGAGACAAATTGTTCGCCCATTTGTGGGAATACTAAGACAAACATCAAAAATCTGCTTCCAAAGCCCAAATTTCCCAACATTTCTAAACATTATTACAAAATTTCATTAAAGTCAAAGCGATAGTATTGACGTAGTTTGTAAAATGGCAAGCGAAGAATTTGGACGGTTAAAGAGTACCAGACTGCCGCCTTAAGTTTTAAATACCCATATCAATAATTTTTTTCACCCATATTAATAAATTTTTATGAAAAATGCGTAAAAATGTTCGAAATATAACACAATAATTAATGTTTTTATTGCGATACGTGATATAGTTGTACGACGATACTTAACTTTTATAGTTGGTATTTTAATTATTTATCATTCCCATAAAACGTCTTAATTGACACTTAATAACTGTGGTACGCGGATTAAGGTTAATTAATGAAATACAAAAAATAAAATTCCTGTAATAAGTTAAAAGTTGCGTTAGAAACGTTTGGAACCTAATCATTAACAAATGAACAAATGTGACTTAATTATTTGTTAACCAGTGTTTGAAAATTGTTCAAATCAAACTGCTGATTTGCTTTTACTAAAAGTGATGACCAGTTATCAAATAATGTCCCATTGAAAGATGATGAAATATGTAGACGAGTTCCGCCTCTGTGCACGTTTAATGCAATTTCCTTCAGGAAGTCTCGTGCGGAACTCCTTCTTGGTGATAAATTAAGAAAAAAAGTTCAATTACATTTTTTCTTACCTTGCGGCTGGGGATTGGCCCCCGAAGCCGCTGTAACCTTGCTATGGGACGTCGTGTTTTCTGCAGTATTGCAATCTGTGCTTGAGAGGACTTCCTCGTTATCACCATTACCTTTTGGCGACCACGCTTTACGCTGCAAAAATAACCATTATTAATACTCATTCAAAAATAAACGATTTTTTTGAAATTATGTTTATTTGCCATAGACGTGTCGTATTGTTGTTGAAAGGGTAAGCTATTCTTTCCTAAAATTTCGGGAAACTGAAAATTTTAAACACGAAATTTAAATGCAAGCAACCTATACTGCAAATTCATGCAGCCCTCCAGGACTGTATAGTAAATCCATAGTTTTCTCTATGGAACAATAGGTGGCGGTAGTCTGAGAATCACACGCTTGACGTTCGTTGATCCTTTAGTACCTACTTGTCGGTACATTTGTTAGCATTCGAGTTGGATGTACCATTAGAACGAAATTTAAAGTTAAAATTACAATTTCTATCTCGATATTAATATTAATTGTTTATTTTTAATTTTATAAATCAAGAATTTTTTTCTAAATTTGGACACCAAGAAAGAATTTTCATTTCCTATAAATTGTATTTTAAATTAAAAATTTCTACTTCTAGAAATTCCGATTCTTGGTTTTCGAAATTTAATCGTTAATATCTTTTTCCCACAAAATATCGAGTCTGTGGGCACTTTCAACTCTGATTTTTCCCGTAACATTTTGGCTGTAAAGGAAAAATATCGAATGTTGAAATATTGATTTTTATTTTGAAATTTTGAGTCTGAACTCGAAAACTGATATTTTTTCTCATATTTTAAATTTTAAACTTCGAATCATATTTTTTTTTCTATTTAGGGTTGCAAAAAATAAAAGACGAAATTTCGACTAAATAAAAACATAATTTATATGCAAAAAAATTTCGAAATTTTGGCAAAGAGGTCGACATTTTCGAGTTTAAGGTCGAAATTTTAAATAATACTCGAATTTTCAGAATCACCCTCGAAATTACTAGAAAAAAATCAAAATTTCCAGTTTAAAGTGCAACATTTATGAAGCAATGTAAAAAAACGAAATGTGCATTGGGAATTTTACTCCCCCCCTCCCGAGCTTATTGACATCACATATCACTTTTTTCAACATTTCAACATTTCCTCGAAATTTTGGCTTTTTTGTATTATATTATTATTCTTAAAAAATGTGACATATTTGAAGACATTGTTTATCAAAACTTTCCTTGTTGGAAATTTCAACTTCATTGAAAATTTCAATGCCGTTTCCAGATTTCAATTTTTTTTTTTTAATATATTTTGAAATTATCTTGAAGTTTTGAATTTTTTGGAAAACTTTGGCATTGCTTCAAATTTTCGATTTATTTTTGAAAATTTTGACCTTACTTCAAAATTTCCCCCCTATTGCAAATATATACCTTTTGTTTAATTTTGTCTCTTAACTTTCGACTTTTTAATTTTGATTTTTTGTAATCTGACCCTAAACTTTAACTTTTTTTAAAATTCCAATTATGGACTTTTAAAAACTTTTACTTGAAATTTTTGCTTCCTTAAAGGTTCGATTTTTATTGTAAATTTCAAATTTGAACTTATTTTAAAATTTTCTTAACGACTTCGTTTTTTTTTGCTAAATTTCGACTTTTCTTCAAAATTTCGATTTATTTTAATTCTATCTTTATTAAAAATTTTGACCTTTACTTCAATATATTTCGAATTTCTTGAAAACCTTTACATCAAATTTCGATTTTTTTAAAAATATTTTGACCTTTTTCGTGAACTATATTATTTTACAATATTTTTTATTTTAGAATGTTTATTGTTTTTTGAGAATTCCCACTTTTATTTGAAAAATGTTTGCTTAAAATTGCAATTATTTGATAAAGTTTCTACTTTTATGTAAATTAAAAAAAAAAGGTTTTTTGAAAATGTCGACCTTTTTGAAGTTGGATTTTTCACAATTTCGATTTATTTTAAATACTATCTTTTGACGTTTATTTGAATATAATTCGAATCTTCTGAAAAAGTTAACATAAAATCCCGATCTTTTTTCAAAATATTGTTAGGAGCTTATCGGTTTGGAATGATTATTAAACACTTGCTAAATAATACCCACTTTATTTTCAACCTTAACTCGGAACACTACAACTGAATAATTAACTCACTTATTGACTTTTAACTACTAACTCACTAATTACACTGACTGACTAATTAACTGACTCTAGGGAAAGGCGACCGCCTTATATAGTTTTGGCTCCCGGGTTCTGGAAAAATCCCGCAGATAAGGCTTATCGTTTGCCGAAATTTCTGGAACGCTTATCTGCCGTTTGCTTCGTTATCGCGGCCACTTTCCCCTTATCAGATCTTTCTAGAAAATTTTCTCAGGTACTAAATTCTATAATTTACATTTCGTTACAATATCGACTTTTTAAAAATATTTTGACCCTTTTCGTAAATTATATCCTTTAAAAATATTTTTCATTTTAGAATCTTTATTCTTTTTGAGAATTCCCTCTTTTTTGAAAAATTCTTGTTTAAAATTGCAATTATTTGATGATGATGATTTCATGTAAATTTTACGTGAATTAAAAAAAAGTTTTTTCTTTGAAAATGTCGACCTTTTTAAAGTTGGATTTTTCACAATTGCGACTTTTTTTGAAATTTTCGACTTTTTTCCAATATTGGCATTTCTTTTTAAATTCGACTTTTTATCATCAAAATTTCGACTTTTTCTCGAACTTGCGGACCCTTTAAAATTTCGATCTTTTTTAAAACTTCGACTTTTTTTTTAAGTTTTTAGTTTTTTTTTTAATTTTGAGCTTTTTGAAAATTTCAACCTTTTTACAAAATTTTTACTTTTCCTTGAAATTTCGAAATTTTGTATATTCGACTTTTTAAAAAATTCGCCTTTTCCTCAAAGTTTCGATTTTTTTTTTAAAGTGAGAGCTCCTTTAGGCGCGTTAAGCGACTGGATTAGCCATAGTTCATAGTTTTAAGTTTTCAGTTTTGTCGGCAGTCCCCATAAATGCCCAAATTTTTTTTTTTCAAGAAAATGCCTTTTAAACTGCGAATTATTAAAATTTTGAACGAAGTATATAGAACAATTCGAGAAAAATTCAACTATTTTGAAAATGTTGATAAAAGTTCGATCTTTCTCAACATTGCGACTTATTTTTTAAAATGTTGATTCTGCGAATTTCATTATTTTTGAAATAGTTTTTTTTGAAAACTTTGAACTTGACTTCTTTATACAGCCAAACATCCCCATAGTGAATTCCTAAGTCCTACAAAAAAAATTATAGGGAGGCAACATTAAAATTTTATTTGATAATTAGTACTCTTTCCAAATGTGCACTTTTTCAAGATTTTTGACTTTTCCTCAAATTTCGATGTTTTCCAAAATTTTTACTTTTTTAAAATGTCAACTTTGGTTTTTGAAAGATTCGAGCTTTTCGAAAACTTCGAATTTTTTGGAAAATTTTGAAATTTCAGAAATAACATTTTTTGAAAATTTCGATTTTTTTTTGAAAATATCAGCTCTATTGATAATTTCAACTTTTTTTTTCATTTGTTTATTTCAATTACCGAATTTTTTTCAAAGTTTCGAATTTCTTTGGAAATCCTGATTTTTCAGTATTTCATTCTTTCTAATGCACAGACCAAAAAGTTTTGTGATTTTTTTAAATGCTAATTTTCTGAGAAAATGTTGAAATTTTTTGAAATTTCATTTTTCAAAATTTTGATTTTTAAAAATTCCGCTTTCTTTAAAATATCGCCTTTATCTGAAAATATCGATTTTTTTCAATCGACTGTTGTTGAAATTTTGGATTTTTTTGGCAAAATTTTGGTTGCATTTTAAAGTTTTGGTTTTATTTCAAAAATTTCAACACCATTTTGGCCTTCTTGGAAATCTTCCTTTTGTTTTTGAAAACTTCGACCGACATTTTTTTAAAATTGATTTTCTTTTTAAGATTTGCGACATTTTAACTTTTTTTCTCTCCTTTCGTTGATTAAAGAAATCAACAAAAATTTAATGTTTTGATAATTCTGACCTTTTTTCGGAATTTAGGCTTCCTGAAAATTTGGGTGTTTGGGAGGTTTCACTAAAAATTCTTTATTTTTTTTTTAATCTCGACATTTCTATATAAATTTGAATATTTTTTAAATTTCACACTATTTTTTTAAATTCAAACCTTTTTTTTTTCGAAAATTTGTTAGTTTGTTGGATTTTTTTGTAACCCTGAACCTTTTTTTGGAAGTTTTAACTTTTTGTGAAAGCTTCTGACATTTTTCAAAATTTCGACTTTTTTGGAAATTTTGACTGTGTGGAGAATTTTCACTTTCTTTTAAAAAAAACACGCAACTTAAAAATATCTAAATTTTTAAAAAACAAAAAACTAGAAAAATTTTCAACATTTTGAAATATACATGAATTTCTAAAAAATGTCGCAATTTTTTAAGAAAGCCAAATTTTCCATTAAACTTAAAATCTGAAAACAAAAAGAAATTTTAGAGAAAAATTTTGAATAATGTCGAAATTTTTATAAAAAATTAAAATTATCAAAAAAAAATTAGTCGAACTTGTGAAGAAAATTAGCATTCGAGTTAGATATACCAAACTGACGAGATCCAACAAGATCGAAACCGGTCTTTGGTTTCAAACTTCGAATCTAATAAATGTTCAAACCTATTGGTCTGTGCATTAGAATCCTTGTCTTCTGGGAACTTTCCTAGAGAGCAACCGCTTGGCTAGGTGGCAGTGTTTCAACTGTTGGTAGTTTAGCTACCTATGATTCACTATACACGCCTGGAGGGCGTATTTGTACTCTAGGTTGCTACTACTTGCATATTTCATTCTTTGATTAAACTTTAGAATAAATGTCAACTTTTTTGGCAAATTTCGATTTTTTTTCAAACTTTGCTTCGACTTTTTTTGAAATTTAGTACTTTTTTTTTTTTAAAACATTCATTCTTTTAAAAATTTCAAATGTTTCTATTAAAATTTTAAAAAAATTCAAAAATTTGACTTTGTTTTCAAATTTTCGCACTTGTTTTCGAAAATTTAATTATTTTTTGAAATTGCCTTTTACAAACTTCGACCTTTTTTTAAAATTAATTTATGTGTCCAAATTTTGACTTCTTCAAAAATTTTGAAACTTTTTTAAAAAAATATATTTTAAAACATTTTTTTTAAAATCGAGTATTTTTGAAAATTCCCGGATTTATTCAGTTTTTTGAAAATTTCGACTTATTTCGAAAATCGCCTTTTTTCAATTTTTGACCATTTTTAATATTTTCATTTTTTATATTTTCTAAGAATTTTCTTCACAAGTTCGACTAATTTTTTTTTTGAAAATTTTGATTTTTTATAAAAATTTCGACATTATTCAAAATTTTTCTTTTAAAACTTCTTTTTGTTTTCAGATTTTAACTTTAATGGGAAATTTGGCTTTCTTAAAAATTGCGACATTTTTTAGAAATTCATCTATCTTTCAAAATGTTGAAAATTTTTCCGGTTTTTTGATTTTTAAAAATTTAGATATTTTTAAGTTGCGTGTTTTTTTTTTTAAAAGAAAGTGAAAATTCTCCACACAGTCGAAATTTCGAAAGTCAAAATTTTGAAAAATGTCAGAAGCTTTCACAAAAAGTTAAAACTTCCAAAAAAAGGTTCAGGGTTACAAAAAAAAACCAATATTTAAAAAATGGCCAAATTTTCGAAAAAAAAGTTTAAATTTTAAAAAATAGTCTGAAATTTAAAAAATATTCGATTTTATGTAGAAATGACGAGATTTAAAAAAAAAATAAAGAATTTTTAGTGAAACCTCCCAAACACCCAAATTTTTAGGAAGCCTAAATTCCGAAAAAAAGGTCAAAATTATCAAAAAATTAAATTTTTGTTGATTTCTTTAATCAATGAAAGGAAGAGAAAAAAGTTAAAATGTCGCAAATCTTAAAAAGAAAATCAATTTTAAAAAAATGTCGAAGTTTTCAACAAAAAAGAAAGATTTCCAAAAAGGCCAAAATGTTGAAATTTTTGAAGTAAAACCAAAACTTTAAAATGCAACCAAAATTTTGCAAAATAATCCAAAATTTCAACAACAGTTGATTAAAAAAAATCGATATTTTCAGATAAAGGCGATATTTTAAAGAAAGCGGTATTTTTAAAATCAAAATTTTGAAAAATGACGAAATTTCAAAAAATTTCAACATTTTCTCAGAAAATTAGGATTTAAAAAAATCACAAAACTCAAGAAATTTGGTAAAATGAAGAAATTTTCTAAAAAGCTTTAAAAAAGTTAAGGTTTTCAAAAGGTGTCAAAATTTTCGAAAACCTTTTTAAAATCCAAAATTAAAAAAAAACAACTTGTTTTAAAAAGATAGATTTAAAAAAGTTGAAAGTCTTAAAACCCCAAATTTTGACAAGAAGTCAAAATTTTCAAAAAATACAATTTCTCACAAAAATTGATTTTAAAAAATCTTCGGTGGCAAGCTTTCCAAAATATGTACAATATTTGAAAGAGAAAAATTTTGAAAAAATCCGAAATATTCAAAAAAAGTAAAATTTTGAAAACAGTTTACATTTTGCATAGTTGAAAATGGTATGAAAAAAAAAATGTTTAAAGCGAAATTTTTGAAAAAGTCAACATTTGATAAAAAATTCAAAATCTGGAAACAAAATTTGAATTATAGAAAAATTCATTAAAAAAAACCGACATTTTGATTTTTCCAGAGAAACTAAAATTTGAGAGATTCTAAATGTAAAAGAAATTGAAACGTTTAAAAATTCAAATTTTTCAAAAAAGTGAACTGTTCGATACGTTGAATAACAGTAAAAAAAATTGAAAATTTGAAGAGGCGACATTTTAAAAGTCGAAACTTGGAGAAATACTAAATTTAAAAATACAACTTATTTTAAAGAGATTTGAAAAAGACGAAAGTCTTAAAACCCCACATTTTGACAAGATGTCGAAATTCTGAAAAAATATAATTTTTCAAAAAAATGGACATTTTAAAAAATCTTCGGTGACAAGCTTTCCAAAAACTCTACAATTTCTGAAAGGGAAAGATTTTTAAAAAAGTCGAAATATTCAAAAAAAGTAAAATTTTAAAAACAGTTGACATTTTACATAGTTGAAAATTATATGAAAAAAAATTTTAAGAGAAACTTTTAAGTCAAAATTTTGAAAAAAATCCAAAATTTGGAAATAAAATCTGAATTATAGAAAAAATCATTAAAAAAAACCCGACATTTGGATTTTTCCAGAGAAACTGAAATTTTAGAGATTTTAAATTAAAAAAAAATTGAAATGTTTAAAAAGTCAAATTTTTCAAAAAGGTGAACTGTTCGATACGTTGAATAACACTAAAAAAAATCGAAAATTTGAAGAGGTGAAATTTTAAAAGTCAAAACTTTGAAAAATACTAAATATAAAAAAACAACTTTTTTTAAAGAGATTTAAAAAAGACGAAAGTCTTAAAACCCCACATTTTGACAAGAAGTCAAAATTTTGAAAAAATACAATACAGCTTTCCAAAAGATCTACAACTTTTGAAAGAGAAAGATTTTTAAAAAAGTCGAAATATTCAAAAAATATTAAATTTTGAAAAGAGTTAATATTTTGCAAGTTGGTTAAAAAAATTTTAAACGAAACTTTTGAAAAAGTCAATTTTGCAAAATACTAAATTTAAAAAAGTAGAACATTTCTAAAAAGGAGATTTTTTTGTGGAACCTTGGTTATCTTCAAAAATTGAAATACAAAGCTTGTCCCCCTGAAACCAAGAAAGATTAAAAAACACAACAGAGGTTGCTCTAACGCGTTTCGACAGCCAAGCTATCATCTTTAGAGAGATATTTCTCTGAATATGATAGCTTGGCTGTCGAAACGCGTTAGGGAACAAGATTTCTATTTTAAAGCGATATTTAAAAAGTCGATTTATTTAAACAAATTAAAGTAATGGCTCTGAGGAGTGAATGGGATTGGGCGACATATCAGCTAGTTTTAATAATAAAAATTGACCTAAAACTTAATATCTAACTGTATTTATCATAGCGACGCCTTAATTTAATTTTCATCAAAAATATATGGAGCTTTAAACTTTCAAAATTGTTGACAATTACCCCACTTGACCCTACTTCTAGAAATTGCAGGTCTTCGTTAATGACAATTGTTTAAAAAGTTACTGCGTTTTTTTTATTAAAAAAGTAACAACAAAACATACTGCTTCTAGGCAACCTAAGATAAGATATATTTTTAAAGTTGTTGTTCCCAGTCTGGTAAAACAAATGTAGGTAGACTTACTGTGAAAAAACGCTAAACATTTGAGTTCTTGCTTGAATTAGCATTGCAAAAACAGCGTACGTATTGATTTATTTATTTATTAGCGCATTTAGTACACAGACAAAGGGAATGTGATATGGCTATCTTTGTATATTGGCTATTAACGTATTGACTCCAAAAATTAAATTGGCACCACGACTGCTAAAATTTTGTGTGACTTCCGAGCAGTTTGTATTCAATACCACTGTCGCACTTGGAAGTAGAATTTTATTGATTTACTTATCTAACCAGACCAACACAATTTCCAAAGGATTAAGATAAATGATCAGAATTATTGTTTATTTGCTAATTGTGCTACGTTTTTTTCAAGGATCCTCCTCATTTTAGCATCAGTTATATTTATAATGGAACGACTCATGTGTAAATAAATTCATTTTATCTTGTCCTGTATTGACATGGAAAATGGCTCTAATATTGTGCGATGGCAGTTCGCCAATATTGACACGCAAAGGAATCTCGATGCCAAGTTAAATACCCCGGTTTTTGCCTTATTAATGCTTTCTGGGGAATGCCAAACGATACGTTAAAATTGGAAAATATTTCAATTTTTTTTTAACTTTTGCTTAGTGCCAACTAGTCGAATTATTGACCAAAATGTCAACGGTCTATAACGTGATTAACCCAGGTCGTAATCCAAATGTTCACTTTTAATTGGATTTCAGTTTCCAATCCTAGCATATTAAATTATTAATTTCATCGAAATCATAAAATAACTCAAGTTGGGTAACGTTGCTGCTTTTAACTTTGTAATTTGAGTATAGTAAAATGATTTAGTAAAAGATTTGTATATTTCAATAGATTTAGCTTCTTTCGTTTCTCTTTTCATAAAATTTTTACACTCCTATGCCTTTTTCTTGTCCAAATTTAGATTTCAACACCTTGACGACGCCGACGTGCCGCACTATTTTAGGTTTTGGCTTAATGGAACTTTTTTTTTCAAATTTTCGATTTTTTTTTAAGTTCGACTCTGAAAAAACCGATTTCTAAAATGATTTTCTAAATTTAGATTTTTGTTGCTAAACATTTCAACTTTTTTTACTTGATTGTTTTCCTTTTGCTGAAGCTTTCGCCTTTTTTGCATATTTGACTTTTTAAAAAAATTTCGATTGACTGCAAACTTCAACCATTTTCAAAATTGTTACTGTTTTTAAAAATTTTGACTGAATGAAAACCTCGACCTTTTTAAAAATTTTGACTTTCCGCTTTTTTGTAATTTCAATTAATTTATTTTTTTTTAGAAAATTTGCACATAATTCTAGTCCTTTATTGAAAATTTCGTTCTTTTTTTGAATCTACTCCATTTAAATTCCCCTTTTTTCAAAATTTGGGCTTGTTCTCAAAATTTCCAATTTTTTTTTCAAAATTTTGGCGCTATTTCAATTTTTGGAATTTTTATGCTTATGTTTCAAATTTTCGACTTTTAGTAAAATTTTTCGTTTATTTTGGAAATCTCCATCTTTTCAAAATTTACACTTTTTGAAAATTTAATTTTATTTAATTCATTTTAAATATTTTATTTTATTTCATTCATTTTGAAAATTTCGACTCAGAAAGTTGGCTTTGCCCCAAAGTTTCTAGTTGATTTTTAAAAAATTCGAGTTATTTTCTAAAATTCGCACTTCGACTTTTTTGTAACTTTTGAAGACATTTTGAATTTTTTTAAATGAAAATTTCGACTTTTTCCAGAAGGTGGACTTTCTTAAAATATTTCTGATTTTTTCTCGAAATGTTGACTTTCTCGTCATCTTTAATCTTTTCTAGAGAATACAATTTTTATGAAAATTACGGCTTTACTTTTGAAAATTTCGACATTCGGAAAACCTTGACTTTTTGAAAATTTCGATAGTATTTCAAAATTCCTATTATTTTCAAATTTGGACTTTTTTTAATAAAAATTTTGATTTCACATTTTCGCCTTTTTATGGAAATTTTGACCTTTTGGCCTACTGATTTATTTCAAAATCTCCACTTTTTAAAAGTTCTCATTTTTCTCAAAACGTTGACTTAAAAATTTTACTTTTTCTCGAAATATTGACTTTCTTGTAAATGAAGCTTCACAAAAAGTCACTCTTCTAAATTGTCACTTTTTTCAAATTTTAATTTTTACCAAAATTTGGACTCTTGTCAAAATTATGATTTTTGTTTAAAAATTTAGACCGAGAATTTTGACTTTTCTTGTATATTTTGGGTTTCTGCAAATTAAAAAAAAACAACTTTTTTAATTTCGAATTTTTTTGTAAATTATTAACTTTGTTTTTGGTAATTTCAGTTTTTTTTAAACTTGGACTTTTAAATGTCCTTTTTTTCAAAATTTAAACCTTTTCTCAAAATTTCCATTTTTTTCTTCAACATTTTGGCTTCATTTTCAATTTTTTTTATTTTTGGAATTTCTATGCTTACATCCTAAAATTTTGACTTTTTCGAAAATTTTTGGTTTATTTTAGAAATTTCCTGTCTTTTTCAAAATTTAAACTTTTTAAAAATTATTTTTTTTGGATTTATTGTGAAAATTTCGACTCAAAATGTTGACTTGGTCTCAAAGTTTTTACTTGACTTTTGAAAAAATCGAGATATTTTTCTAAAATTTTGAATTTTTTTAAATGAAAATTTCGACTTTTTTCAAAAGGTGGACTTTCTTAAAATAATTCTGATTTTTTCTCGAAATGTTCGACTTCATGACATTAGCTTTACTCTTTTCTAAAGAATACAATTTTAATGAAAATTACGACTTTACTTTTGGAAATCTCGACATTCGGAAAATTTTGACTTTTTGAAAATTTCGACATTCGGAAAATTTTGACTTTTTAAAAATTCCGATAGTATTGCGAAATTCCCATTATTTTTAAATTTGGACTTTTTTATCAAAATTTGTATTTCAGATTTTCGCCTTTTATGGAAATTTTGACCTTTTAACCTATTGATTTATTTCAAAATCTCCACTTTTTAAAAGCTCCCATTTTTCTCAAAATTTCGACTTCAAAACTTTACTTTTTCTCGAAATATTGACTTTTTTTGTAAATTAAGCTTTAAAAAATTCCACACTTCTAAATTTTCACTTTCACAAATTTTAATTTTTACCAAATTTCGACTTGTCAAAATTGTGAAAATTTAGACTGAGAATTTTGACTTTTCTTGCATATTTTGGGTTTCTGCAAATTTACTTTTTGCCATTTTTGATTAAAAAAAACAACTTTTTTAATTTCGAATTTGTAAATGATTAACTTTTTTTGGAAATTTCAGTTTTTTTGAAACTTAAACTTCCTGTTACTTTCAAAATTTAAACTTTTTCTCAAAATTTCCATTTTTTTTTCTTCAATATTTGGGCTACATTTTCAATTTTTTTATTTTTGAAATTTCTATGCTTACATCTCAGAACTTTGACTTTTTCGAAAATTTTTGGCTTATTTTGGAAATTTCCATCTTTTCAAAATTTACACTTTTTGAAAATTTTATTTATTTCATTTATTTTGAAAATTTCGACTCAAAATGTTGACTTTTGTTTTCACTTAATTTTTAAACAATTCGAGTTATTTTCTAAAATTAGTACTTTGTTTTGAAATTTCAACCTTTTTGTAACTTTCGAAGACATTTTGAATTTTTTAAAATGAAACTTTCGACTTTTTCCAAAAGGTGGACTTTCTTAAATAATTCTGATTTTTTTCTCGAAATATTGACTTTCTGACATTATATTTACTCTTTTCTAAAGAATACAATTTTTATGAAAATTACGACTTTACTTTTGAAAATTTTGACTTTTTGCGAATTTCGATGATATTTTATTATTTCTAGATTTGGACTTTTTCATCAAAATTTTGGACCGTTTGACCTATTGACTTTTGACTTCAAAATTTCACTTTTTTCGAAACGTTGACTTTTTTGTAAATTAAGCTTAAAAAAAAATCAAACTTCTAAATTTTCACTTTTTTTTCAAATTTAAATTTAACCAAAATTTCGACTTCTTGTCAGAATTGTGATTTTTTTTTGAAAATTTAGACTGAGAATGTTGACTTTTCTTGTATATTTTGCATTTTTGCAAATTTACTTTTGGCAATTTTTGAGTTAAAAAATTTAACTTTTTTATTTCGACCATTTTGTAAATTATGACCCTTTTTTCAAAAATTGAGCTTTTTCTCAATATAGCAATTTTTTTAACAAAATTTTGGCGCAATTTTAATTTTTGGAATTTCTATGCTCATGCTTTCAAAATTTCGACTTTTTCGCAAATTTTTGGTTTATTTTGAAAATTTCCATCTTTTTCAAAATTTGCACTTTTTGAAAATTTCATTTTATTTCATTCATTTTGAAAATTTCGACTCAGATTTTTGTGAAGCTTAATTTACAAGATAGTCAATATTTCGAGAAAAAGTAAAGTTTTGAAGTCAAAAGGTCAAGATTTCCATAAAAAAAGCCAAAAACTAGAAATCAAAATTTTGATAACAAATCCAAATTTAGAAATAATGGGAATTTTGAAATTGTTGAATTACTATGGAAATTTTTAAAAAGTCAAAATTTTTAGTCGAAATTTTCAAAAGTCGTAATTTTCATAAAAATTGTATTCTTTAGGAAAGAGTAAAGCTAATGTTAGAAAGTCAACATTTGGAGAAAATATTAGAATTATTTTAAGAACCTTTTCGAAAAAGACGAAAGTTTCATTTAAAAAAATTCAAAATGTCTTCAAAAGTTCCAAAAAGTCGAAATTTCAAGACAAAAATTTCTCAAAAAGTGTAAAGATTTGAGAAAAAGTGAAAATTTAGAAGTTTGATTTACGAAAAAGTCAATATTTCCAGAAAAAGTAACATTTTGAAGTCAACATTTTGAGAAAAATGGAAACTTTTAAAAAAGTGAAGATTTTGAAATAAATCAATAGATCACAAGGTCAAAATTTCCATAAAAAAGTCCAAATTTAGAAATAATGGGAATTTTGCAATACTATCGAAATTTTCAAAAAGTCAAAATTTTCCGAATGTCAAAATTTTCCAAAGTAAAGTCGTAATTTTCATAAAAATTGTATTCTTTAGAAAAGAGTAAAGATAATAGGTCAAAAGGTCAACATTTCCATAAAAAAGTCCAAATTTAGAAATAATGGGAATTTTGCAATTTGCGAAATTTTCAAAATGAATGAAATAAAATGAAATTTTCATCATTTTATTTCATTCATTTTGAAAATTTCGACTCAGAATGTTTACTTTGCCCCAAAGTTTCTAGTTGATTTTTGAAAAATTCGAGTTATTTTCTAAAATTCATACTTTGTCTTGAAATTTCTACTTTTTTGTAACTTTTGAAGACATTTTGAATTTTTTTAAATGAAAATTTCGTCTTTTTCCAAAAGATGGACTTTCTTAAAATAATTCTGATTTTTTTCTCGAAATGTTGACTTTCTGGCATTATCTTTACTTTTTTCTAAAGACAATTTTTATGAAAATTACGACTTTTGAAATTTCGACTTTTTCAAAATTTCGATAGTATTTCAAAATTCCCATTATTTCTAAATTTGAACTTTTTTATCAAAATTTTGATTTCAGATTTTCGCCGTTTTATAGAAATTGTGATCTGACCTATTGACTTATTTCAAAATTTCCACTTTTTAAAAGTTCCCATTTTTCTCAAAATTTTGATAATTCTTGAAATATTGACTCTTTCGTAAATTAAGCTTCAAGAAAATCTCAAAATATAATCTAATCTAAATTTTCACTTTTTTTCAAATCTGGATGTTTACCACAATTTCGACTTCTTTTCAAAATTGTGACTCTTTTTGAAAATCTAGACTGAGGATTTTGACCTTTCTTGTATATTTTCGGTTTCTGCAAATTTACTTTTTACAATTTTTGATTTCAAATATTCAACTTTTTTAATTTCGACCTTTTTGTAAATTATTAACTTTTTTTGTTGTTGGAAATTTCGGCTATTTCTGGAGAAGTTTGATCCTTTCAGAGTTTTAACGTTTCTCAAATTTTCTCTTTCTGAAAATTTTAACTTGTTGAAAATTTTGGAATTTCAAAATATCTACTTTTATTTTCAAAATTTTCATTTTTTTCATCATCGAAATGTGGAAATTTAAATTGTTTTTTTAAAGCTTTACCATTTCATGTTTCCTGTCAAAAGTTTGACCTTAAATTTGTAAATTTTATTTCAGAAATGTATTAACTTGAGAACGTGGCACGTATTTTAAAGCAAAACTAAAAATTAGGTTGGAAAATGTCATCCAAAGAGTCTACATTTGTAATAAAACAAAGAGGGTGTTTCTTTTAGAAAAATTCGCATTAAAGTACCATTCTTTTTAGGAACACCCAGTATCAGTGCTTCTAACTTTAAAATGTATTCTGCCCAAAACTACATTCTTTTGATTTCTTTTGCAGTTACGCTAGAGTGGCTAGAGGAAGAGACCACTAAGCTGACAGCCTGTATATCAAAGTGTAGGTTGATTTAAGCGCAGCAGTGTCAACGCGAAACTGCACAAAAACTAATTTATTATGGTTGACTTACCTTTTGGCCGCAGCGCTGGTGAGCGTCTAAGACTTTAATTGTTGATGGTCGTAAGAAAAGTTGGTCATTGTTACTAGGACTAGTGGCATGATTTAGCTCAGTCTGACTGGAACTGGTCACTGTGTAAACATGTTCCGTTGATGCGTAAGCTTCGCTGTTTCGCTTACTGCTGCAGTTAGTGACTCTGTTGTTGTTGATGTAGTGTTCTGCTTTGCGCTTTTTAGGTTGCACGGCCCCTTTGCTACTTGTGACCAATTGTTGGGATTGGATGAACATGTCATGCATTCCCTGCAAAAAATACATCATTTAGCGAATACATTTAAGTGTCTTATTAAATTCCCAATTAATTCAAAATTGTTATAAATAGGCAATTACAAACAAGTTTTTGTTTCAGCAAAATTCGTTATGTACAACAAAACAGCAAAAAAATGACATTTTAACTGTCAAATTAAAATATTTAGGTTATGTTTTTTTCTCTCATTTTGTATCATAAACACTAAAGCAGTTTCCCACTTTTTTTGTCATGGCCCGGCTATTTTTATGCTTCCCCTTCGTGACCCATTAAAAGGTTTTTTAACTATCTTAACAATTCGATTACATTTTGAGGTTAGACGTCAAAATTTCGTCTTCTGTTCTTAGGATTTTTTAATTTTCTTTTCTTAAAATTTCAACTTGGACCCAAAATTTCGCCTCGAAATCCCAAGTTGAAGTTTCAAAATTCGACCGACTGATTTTTTTCCACGCTGAGTTTCTCTTAAAATTTCGGTACTTTCTGAAATTTTTTCGAGTACTTTTAATTCTTTATATTTTTCTAAAAAGTCCACGTAATACAAACTTTTTTCTCAAAATTTCGTTTGCAATCTTGCTATTTTAAATAGCAAAGTTAAAATTTCAGTAAAAAATGTAAGATCTTCTAATATTACAGCTCAAGGCCGAAATTTTGAAAATTTTGAAACTTTTGAAAGAAAACACGAGATGGTAAAGCTTTTCAAAGAATTCCCGATTTAAATCTGCAAATTTGGATGTTTAACCTAAAATTTTGATTTTTTTTTATTTCCATTTTTTTCTAGAGATTTCGACTTTACAAATCGTAAGTTTTTTTTCAGTTTTTTTTAATTAGAGTTAAAATGTCATCCTTTTAAGTTTTCCAACACAAACGTTTAATTTTTTTTCGAAACTTCTGGTCTAAACTCAAACTTGTCTATTTTCTAGAGTCAATTCGAGGTAGAACTTTTCTCAACTTCGAAACTGATAGATGGATTGACATTGATTTTTTACAAATTTTTAGCGAAAATTAAAAATTTTTTAAACCTAAAGATATCGACTTTAAAATAGAAATTTGGACTTTTTTGTTAAAATTTAGAAACAGAAGTTAAAATTGGGGTTTCTTGGGGTAATTTTTCCCACAATATCAATTTTTAGTAAAAATTGGAAATGTTAAAAAACGAGAAAAAACGTGGAATTTTAATTTTGTTATTGGGGGCACCAATAATTCAATTCATGTCAATACTTCAAACTTCAGTCTTTAATTTTCAATATCTGTGAGTTTAAACCAGTAATTTTGAGAAAAATATCAAATGCTGAAATTTAAAAAAAATAATACTTTTTAAAGGATGTTTATACTTTTTAAAGGATATTAATACTTTTTAAAGAAAGTCATAACTTTACAAATGATGGCAATCCTCAATATAAAGCATACTTTTAAATAAGTGGAAATTTTGATAAAAATTCGAAATTTTTTAAATTACTTAAAATTTTAAAGATTCTTAAAAAAGTGAAAATTTTGAAAATATAAGTAAATATTTTAAAATGCCAAAATGTTTAAAAATTCAGAAATTTTAAAAAATTGACATTTGAGAAACGTTGAAATTCTGAAAGACACGAACTTTTCAAATAAAGCCAAAATTTCCAAAAAGAAGTTAATAATGGACAAAAAAATTTGAAATTAAAAAAATAAAAGTTTTTTCAGCAAGCCGAAACTTCCTGAATGAAGTTAATAAGGCACAAAAATCTTTGAAATTAAAAAAATAAAAGTTTTTTTTAATCAGTATTTGCAAAAAGTAAATTTCGAGAAAGCCAAAATGTACAAAAAAGTCAAAATTTTCTTTCTAAATTTTCAAACATTTCAGAATTTTGAAAAAAGTCGAAATTTTAATAAAAATTAAAATTTGAAAAAAATGAAACTTTTAAAATAGAAATGTGGACTTTTTAGAGTTGGATTTACAAAAAAAAAGTGAAAATATCGGGAAATATTTTAAAATGCCAAAATGTTTCAAAATTCAAAATTTTTAGAAAAAGTTGAAATTTGAGAAACGTTGAAATTTTGAAAGACTCGAACTTTTCAAATAAAGCCGAAATTTCCTAAATGAAGTTAATAAGGTACAAAAAACTTTGAAATTAAAAAAATAAAAGTTTTTTTTAATCAGTATTTGCAAAAAGTAAATTTCGAGAAAGCCAAAATGTACAAAAAAGTCAAAATTTTCTTTCTAAATTTTCAAACATTTCAGAGTTTTGAAAAAAGTCGAAATTTTAATAAAAATTAAAATTTGAAAAAAATGAAACTTTTAAAATAGAAATGTCGACTTTTTAGAGTTGGATTTACAAAAAAAAAAGTGAAAATATCGGGAAATATTTTAAATGCCAAATGTTTCAAAATTTAAAATTTTTAGAAAAAGTTGAAATTTGAGAAACGTTGAAATTTTGAAAGACTCGAACTTTTCAAATAAAGCCGAAATTTCCTAAATGAAGTTAATAAGGTACAAAAAACTTTGAAATTAAAAAAATAAAAGTTTTTTTAAGTCACTATTTGCAAAAAGTAAATTTCGAGAAAGCCAAAATGTACAAAAAAGTCAAATTTTTCTTTCTAAATTTTCAAACATTTCAGAGTTTTGAAAGAAAGTCGAAATTTTAATAAAAATTAAAATTTGAAAAAAATGAAACTTTAAAATAGAAATGTGGACATTTTAGAGTTAGGATTTACAAAAAAAAAGTGAAAATATCGGGAAATATTTTAAAATGTTTCAAAATTCAAAATTTTTAGAAAAAGTTGAAATTTGAGAAATGTTGAAATTTTGAAAGACTCGAACTTTTCAAATAAAGCCGAAATTTCCTAAATGAAGTTAATAAGGTACAAAAAACTTTGAAATAAAAAAAAATAAAAGTTTTTTTAGGTCACTATTTGCAAAAAGTAAATTTCGAGAAAGCCAAAATGTACAAAAAAGTCGAAGTTTTCTTTCTAAGTTTTCAAAAACTTCAGAGTTTTGAAAAAAGTCGAAATGTTAATAAAAACTAAAATTTGAAAAAATGAAACTTTTAAAATAGAAATGTCGACTTTTTAGAGTTGGATTTACAAAAAAAAAAAGTGAAAATATCGGGAAATATTTTAAAATGCCAAAATGTTTCAAAATTCAAAATTTTTAGAAAAAAGTTGAAATTTGAGAAACGTTGAAATTCTGAAAGGCTCGAACTTTGCAAATAAAGCCGAAATTTCCTAAATGAAGTTATAAGGTACAAAAAACTTTGAAATTAAAAAAATAAAAGTTTTTTTAATCAGTATTTGCAAAAAGTAAATTTCGAGAAGGCCAAAATGTACAAAAAAGTCAAATTTTTCTTTCTAAATTTTCAAACATTTCCGAGTTTTCAAGAAAGTCGAAATTTTAATAAAAATTAAAATTTGAAAATGAAACTTTTAAAATAGAAATGTGGACTTTTTAGAGTTGGATTTACAAAAAAAAAAGTGAAAATATCGGGAAATATTTTAAAATGTTTCAAAATTCAAAATTTTTAGAAAAAGTTGAAATTTGAGAAACGTTGAAATTTTGAAAGACTCGAACTTTCCAAATAAAGCCGAAATTTCCTAAATGAAGTTAATAAGGTAGAAAAAACTTTGAAATTAAAAAAATAAAAGTTTTTTTAACTTACCATTTGCAAAAAGTAAATTTCGAGAAAGCCAAAATGTACAAAAAAGTCAAAATTTTTTTTCTAAATTTTCAAAAACTTCAGAGTTTTGAAAAAAGTCGAAATGTTAATAAAAACTAAAATTTGAAAAAATGAAACTTAAAATAAAAACGTCGACTTTTTAACGTTAGATTTACAAAAAAGGCAAAATTTCGGGAATAAGCAGAAAATTTGAAGTCAAGATGTTGAGAAAAAACGAAATGGGAACTTTGAATAAAGTGGAACTTGTGAAATATCGAACTTTTTAATAAATAAATTAATTATATTTTATAAAATGATATTTATTTTATAAAAAGGTCAAAATCACGATAAAAAGTGTAAAATTTGAAACCAAAATATTTTCAACAAAGTCAACAATTAGAAATAATGAAAATTGAAATACAAATCTTGTCCCCTGAAACCAAGAAAGATTAAAAAATATACTATTAAATATATTTTGGAATAAAAAGGAAATTTTTAAATGTCGAAGTTTGACAAAATGTCAAAGTTTTCGATAAAAAACTGAAAATTTTCCAAAGTCATTTTATTTTAAATTCGAAAAAATCTAAATTCATTAACAAAAAACGTTGCTCTAACGCGTTTCGACAGCTAAGCTGTCATCTTCAGAGAGATACTATCAGTACTATTAATACTCTCTCTGAAGATGACAGCTTGGCTGTCGAAGCGGGTTAGAGCAACGTTTGTTGTGTTTTTTAATTTTTCTTGGTTTCAGGGGACAAGTTCATTATTTCAATTTTTGAAGATAACCAAATACCACCAAACAGAAATAATGAAAATTTTCAAATGCCGAAATTTCAAAAAAGTTTAAATATTCAGAATGGCGGAATTTACGAAAAAGTCAATATTCCAGAAAAAGTAACATTTTGAAGTCAACATTTTGAGGAAAAATGGAAACTTTTAAAAAATGAAGATTTTGAAATAAATCAATAGATCACAAGGTCAAAATTTCCATAAAAAAGTCCCAAATTTAGAAATAATGGGAATTTTTGCAATACTATCGAAATTTTCAAAAAGTTCAAAATTTTCCGAATGTCAAAATTTTCCAAAGTAAAGTCGTAATTTTCATAAAAATTGTATTCTTTAGAAAAGAGTAAAGATAATAGGTCAAAAGGTCAACATTTCCATAAAAAGTCCAAATTTAGAAATAATGGGAATTTTGCAATTTGCGAAATTTTCAAAATGAATGAAATAAAATGAAATTTTCATCATTTTATTTCATTCATTTTGAAAATTTCGACTCAGAATGTTTACTTTGCCCCAAAGTTTCTAGTTGATTTTTGAAAAATTCGAGTTATTTTCTAAAATTCATACTTTGTCTTGAAATTTCTACTTTTTTGTAACTTTTGAAGACATTTTGAATTTTTTTAAATGAAAATTTCGACTTTTTCCAAAAGATGGACTTTCTTAAAATAATTCTGATATTTTTCTCGAAATGTTGACTTTCTGACATTATCTTTACTTTTATCTAAAGACAATTTTTATGAAAATTACGACTTTTGAAATTTAGACTTTTTCAAAATTTCGATAGTATTTCAAAATTCCCATTATTTCTAAATTTGGACTTTTTTATCGAAATTTTGATTTCAGATTTTCGCCTTTTTATAGAAATTGTGATCTGACCTATTGACTTATTTCAAAATTTCCACTTTTTAAAAGTTCCCATTTTTCTCAAAATTTTGATAATTCTTGAAATATTGACTCTTTAGTAAATTAAGCTTCAAGAAAATCACAAAATCTCAAAATATAATCTAATCTAAATTTTTACTAATTTTCAAATCTGCATGTTTACCAAAATTTGGACTTCTTTTCAAAATTGTGACTCTTTTTGAAAATCTAGACTGAGGATTTTGACCTTTCTTGTATATTTTCGGTTTCTGCAAATTTACTTTTTACAATTTTTGATTTAAAATATTCAACTTTTTTAATTTCGACCTTTTTGTAAATTATTAACTTTTTTTGTTGTTGGAAATTTCGGCTTTTTCTGGAGAAGTTTGATCCTTTCAGAATTTTAACGTTTCTCAAATTTTCTCTTTCTGAAAATTTTAACTTGTTGAAAATTTTGGAATTTCAAAATATCTACTTTTATTTTCAAAATTTTCATTTTTTTCATTATCGAAATGTGGAAATTTAAATTGTTTTTTTTTAAAGCTTTACCATTTCATGTTTCCTGTCAAAAGTTTGACCTTAAATTTGTAAATTTTATTTAAGAAATGTATAAGCTTGAGAACGTGGCACGTATTTTAAAGCAAAACTAAAAATTAGGTCGAAAAATGTCATCCAAAGAGTCTACATTTGTAATAAAACAAACAGGGTGTTTCTTTTAGAAAAATTCGCATTAAAGTACCATTCTTTTTAGGAACACCCAGTATCAGTGCTTCTAACTTTAAAATGTGTCCTGTCCAAATTTACATTCTTTTGATTTCTTTTGCAGTTACGCTAGAATGGCTAGAGGAAGAGACCACTAAGCTGACAGCCTGTATATCAAAGTGTAGGTTGATTTAAGCGCAGCAATGTCAACGCAAAACTACCCAAAAACTAATTTATTATGGTTGACTTACCTTTTGGCCGCAGCGCTGGTGAGCGTCTAAGACTTTAATTGTTGATGGTCGTAAGAAAAGTTGGTCATTGTTACTAGGACTAGTGGCATGATTTAGCTCAGTCTGACTGGAACTGGTCACTGTGTAAACATGTTCCGTTGATGCGTAAGCTTCGCTGTTTCGCTTACTGCTGCAGTTAGTGACTCTGTTGTTGTTGATGTAGTGTTCTGCTTTGCGCTTTTTAGGTTGCACGGCCCCTTTGCTACTTGTGACCAATTGTTGGGATTGGATGAACATGTCATGCATTCCCTGCAAAAAATACATCATTTAGCGAATACATTTAAGTGTCTTATTAAATTCCCAATTAATTCAAAATTGTTATAAATAGGCAATTACAAACAAGTTTTTGTTTCAGCAAAATTCGTTATGTACAACAAAACAGCAAAAAAATGACATTTTAACTGTCAAATTAAAATATTTAGGTTATGTTTTTTTCTCTCATTTTGTATCATAAACACTAAAGCAGTTTCCCACTTTTTTTGTCATGACCCGGCTATTTTTATGCTTCCCCTTCGTGACCCATTAAAAGGTTTTTTAACTATCTTAACAATTCGATTACATTTTGAGGTTAGACGTCAAAATTTCGTCTTCTGTTCTTAGGATTTTTTAATTTTCTTTTCTTAAAATTTCAACTTGGACTCAAAATTTCGCCTCGAAATCCCAAATTGAAGTTTCAAAATTCGACCGACTGATTTTTTTCCACGCTGAGTTTCTCTTAAAATTTCGGTACTTTCTGAAACTTTTTCGAGTACTTTTAATTCTTTATATTTTTCTAAAAAGTCCACGTAATACAAACTTTTTTCTCAAAATTTCGTTTGCAATCTTGCTATTTTAAATAGCAAAGTTAAAATTTCAGTAAAAAATGTAAGATCTTCTAATATTACAGCTCAAGGCCGAAATTTTGAAAATTTTGAAACTTTTGAAAGAAAACACGAGATGGTAAAGCTTTTCAAAGAATTCCCGATTTAAATCTGCAAATTTGGATGTTTAACCTAAAATTTTGATTTTTTTTTATTTCCATTTTTTTCTAGAGATTTCGACTTTACAAATCGTAAGGTTTTTTCAGTTTTTTTTTAACTACAGTTAAAATGTCATCCTTTTAAGTTTTCCAACACAAACGTTTAATTTTTTTTCGAAACTTCTGGTCTAAACTCAAACTTGTCTATTTTCTAGAGTCAATTCGAGGTAGAACTTTTCTCAACTTCGAAACTGATAGATGGATTGATTGACATTGATTTTTTACAAATTTTTAGCGAAAATTAAAAAATTTTTAAACCTAAAGATATCGACTTTGAAATAGAAATTTGGACTTTTTTGTTGAAATTTAGAAACAGAAGTTATAATTGGGGTTTCTTGGGGTAATTTTTCCCACAATATCAATTTTTAGTAAAAATTGGAAATGTTAAAAAACGAGAATAAACGTGGAATTTTAATTTTGTTATTGGGGGCACCAATAATTCAATTCATGTCAATACTTCAAACTTCAGTCTTTAATTTTCAATATCTGTGAGTTTAAACCAGTAATTTTGAGAAAAATATCAAATGCTGAAATTTATAAAAAATAATACTTTTTAAAGGATGTTTATACTTTTTAAAGGAAGTCATAACTTTACAAATTATGGCAATCCTCAATATAAAGCATACTTTTAAATAAGTGGAAGTTTTGATAAAAATTCGAAATTTTTTAAATTACTTAAAATTTTAAAGATTCTTAAAAAAGTGAAAATTTTGAAAATATAAGTAAATATATTAAAATGCCAAAATGTTTAAAAATTCAGAAATTTTAAAAAATTGAAATTTGAGAAACGTTGAAATTCTGAAAGACTCGAACTTTCCAAATTAAGCCAAAATTTCCAAAAAGAAGTTAATGGACAAAAAAATTTGAAATTAAAAAAATAAAAGTTTTTTTGAGTCACTATTTGCAAAAAGTAAATTTCGGGAAAGCCAAGATGTACAAAAAAGTCAAAATTTTCTTTCTAAATTTTCAAACATTTCAGAATTTTGAAAAAAGTCGAAATTTTAATAAAAATTAAAATTTGAAAAAAATGAAACTTTTAAAATAGAAATGTGGACTTTTTAGAGTTGGATTTACAAAAAAAAAGTGAAAATATCGGGAAATATTTTAAAATGCCAAAATGTTTGAAAATTCAAAATTTTTAGAAAAAGTTGAAATTTGAGAAACGTTGAAATTTTGAAAGACTCGAACTTTGCAAATAAAGCCGAAATTTCCTAAATGAAGTTAATAAGGTACAAAAAACTTTGAAATTAAAAAAAATAAAAGTTTTTTTCTAACCAGTATTTGCAAAAAGTAAATTTCGAGAAAGCCAAAATTTACAAAAAAGTCAAATTTTTCTTTCTAAATTTTCAAACATTTCAGAGTTTTGAAGAAAGTCGAAATTTGTAATAAAAATTAAAATTTGAAAAAAATGAAACTTTTAAAATAGAAATGTGGACTTTTTAGAGTTGGATTTACAAAAAAAAAGTGAAAATATCGGGAAATATTTTAAAATGTTTCAAAATTTAAAATTTTTAGAAAAAGTTGAAATTTGAGAAACGTTGAAATTTTGAAAGACTCGAACTTTCCAAATAAAGCCGACATTTCCTAAATGAAGTTAATAAGGTACAAAAAACTTTGAAATTAAAAAAATAAAAGTTTTTTTAAGTCACTATTTGCAAAAAGTAAATTTCGAGAAAGCCAAAATGTACAAAAAAGTCAAATTTTTCTTTCGAAATTTTCAAACATTTTCGAGTTTTCAAGAAAGTCGAAATTTTAATAAAAATTAAAATTTGAAAATGAAACCTTTAAAATAGAAATGTGGACTTTTTAAAGTTGGATTTACAAAAAAAAAGTGAAAATATCGGGAAATATTTTAAAATGTTTCAAAATTCAAAATTTTTAGAAAAAGTTGAAATTTGAGAAACGTTGAAATTCTGAAAGACTCGAACTTTGCAAATAAAGCCGAAATTTCCTAAATGAAGTTAATAAGGAACAAAAAACGTTGAAATTAAAAAAAATAAAAGTTTTTTTAATCAGTATTTGCAAAAAGTAAATTTCGAGAAAGCCAAAATGTACAAAAAAGTCAAATTTTTCTTTCTAAATTTTCAAATATTTCAGAGTTTTGAAAAAAGCCGAAACTTTAATAAAAATTAAAATTTGAAAAAAATGAAACTTTAAAAATAGAAATGTGGACTTTTTAGAGTTGGATTTACAAAAAAAAAGGGAAAATATCGGGAAATATTTTAAAATGTTTCAAAATTCAAAATTTTTAGAAAAAGTTGAAATTTGAGAAACGTTGAAATTTTGAAAGACTCGAACTTTCCAAATAAAGCCGAAATTTCCTAAATGAAGTCAATAAGGTACAAAAAACTTTGAAATTAAAAAAATAAAAGTTTTTCTAAGTCACTATTTGCAAAAAGTAAATTTCGAGAAAGCCAAAATGTACAAAAAAGTCAACATTTTCTTTCTAAATTTTCAAAGATTTCAGAGTTTTGAAAATTGTCGAAATTTTAATAAAATTTAAAATTTGAAAAAAATTGAACTTTTAAAATAGAAATGTCGACTTTTTAGTGTTAGATTTACAAAAAACAGTGATTATATCGGGAAATATTTTAAAATGCCACAATGTTTCAAAATTTTTAGAAAAAGTTGAAATTTGAGAAACGTTGAAATTCTGAAAGGCTCGAACTTTGCAAATAAAGCCGAAATTTCCTAAATGAAGTTAATAAGGTAAAAAAACTTTGAAATTAAAAAAATAAAAGTTTTTTTAATCAGTATTTGCAAAAAGTAAATTTCGAGAAAGCCAAAATGTACAAAAAAGTCCAATTTTTCTTTCTAAATTTTCAAACATTTCCGAGTTTTCAAGAAAGTCCAAATTTTAATAAAAATTAAAATTTGAAAATGAAACTTTTAAAATAGAAATGTGGACTTTTTAGAGTTGGATTTACAAAAAAAAAAAAGTGAAAATATCGGGAAATATTTTAAAATGTTTCAAAATTCAAAATTTTTAGAAAAAGTTGAAATTTGAGAAACGTTGAAATTTTGAAAGACTCGAACTTTCCAAATAAAGCCGAAATTTCCTAAATGAAGTTAATAAGGTAGAAAAAACTTTGAAATTAAAAAAATAAAAGTTTTTTTAACTTACCATTTGCAAAAAGTAAATTTCGAGAAAGCCAAAAGGTACAAAAAAGTCAAAATTTCCTTTCTAAATTTTCAAAAACTTCAGAGTTTTGAAAAAAGTCGAAATGTTAATAAAAACCAAAATTTGAAAAAATGAAACTTTTAAAATAGAAACGTCGACTTTTTAACGTTAGATTTACAAAAAAAGTCAAAATTTCGGGAATAAGCAGAAAATTTGAAGACAAGATGTTGAGAAAAGACGAAATGGGAACTTTCAATAAAGTGGAACTTGTGAAATGTCGAATTTTTTAATAAATAAATTAATTATATTTCATAAAATGATATTTATTTTATAAAAAGGTCAAAATCACGATAAAAAGTGTAAAATTTGAAACCAAAATATTTTCAACAAAGACAACAATTAGAAATAATGAAAACTGAAATACAAATCTTGTCCCCTGAAACCAAGAAAGATTAAAAAATATATTACATATATTTTGGAATAAAAAGAAAATGTTTAAATGTCGAAGTTTGACAAAATGTCAAAGTTTT